>VMDO01000481.1:0-45266 GCA_007922755.1 Pedetes capensis
ATGGCCAAACTGCGTCTTACATATTTCGGACATGTAGTCAGGAGAGAACAATCCCTGGAGAAGGACATCATGTTTGGAAGAGTGGCAGGTCAACAGAAAAGAGGAAAACCCTCCACCAGATGGATTAACACAGTGTCTGCAACAATGGGCTTAAACATAAATAAGATGGTTTGCCTGGCACAGAATCGGCAAGTGTTTCTATCTGCTGTACATAGGGTCGCTATGAGTCGGACTTGACTCGACGGCACCTAACAACAACAACAACTATTTGTAGTATGCTGGTCTTGGAGAGCAATGGAAGTAAGCCACAAAGATTACATTATGTCTTATTTTAGGGAATCTGGGTCAAAAGTCATTTAAGAAACAATTAAATTAACCTACATAAATGTTTGTTTCCCACTGAAAATAAAGGGACAATGTGAGCCATTTTGACTTTGGTAGAGATGATTTTAGTTCATACTTGCTCTTTATGACCTGAATCTGAGTTCTTTGTGGTTTCTACATTAATGGTTCAATGGACAGGAGGCACAGTTTAAATTCTGTAGTGACTGTTATAATGATTTTATTTTTCATTGATTTATTTTTTAATGAAAGAAACCAAAGAAAGCAGGCACTGTTGCCTCTATACCTTTTCAAGTGCTTTTTCTTTAATCTAGAACATTCTCCTCCTTGTCAGTGCATTCCTCTTCTATAATTAACTAATTTTAAAGTCCTTGTTTAGGGTCTGAATCTTTTGGAAAATTCTCCTAAGTCTGGGTTACACATCATCCCACTTTTGTGTTTTCTTAAAATGTCTTGTCATGTACCTACCCTTTCTATAGGGAGCACTTACAGTTTATTGCATCCATTTGTCCATTATTGCTAACTTGTGTTTTGGTAATACTAACTTATATGTAGAACTTACTGAGTATTATTCAGAGATGCACTTTACAGGTATGAATTCATCACTATAAAGAAGGTACTGTTATCATCACCATAGAGGCAAAACTAAGATTCATGGAAGCAGAGTGACTTCCCCAGGTCATATACATAGTGATTGGCAGAGTTAGGAGCCTGATACAGGTAGGCTAGACCCATAGTCTGTACAGTATGACAGGTGAGACAGTATTCTTAGTGCTTCTCTGCTATTCATAGGGTTTTAAATGGCTGATTGTTTTTTGGGGGTGGGTTGCTGGGTACTTCTCCCAAGCCTACAGCATGTGGTGTTCCCAGGTAGTCTCCCATCCAAGTACTAAGCAGATCTGACCCTGCTTAGCTTCTGAGATCTAATGGGATTGGACGCCACAGTGGTATGGCTGCAGGTATTGGAAGAATGGATGATGCACAACCCTCGCCTCAGGAGCTCTCTGCATCATGGCCTGGCCACAGAGAGCTGTGACATGAGGTCAGAGCCAGAGATTTCAGGAGAGGCACAGACCCAGGGCCAAGGACTGGGGAGGAGCAGGAAGGTCTTGCTGTCTAGGAGAGCTGGGGACTGAACACTATGGAGTCAGTGTTCTTCCACAGTTGCTGATGTCACAGCTGGACACTCTGGTTGTATCCAGACAACCTGGAATAATCTTGTTCTCAGCTTGAACTAATACTCAGATGATTTCAATTTTAAGAGTAATATTTTGTATTTGTTTGTAAAAGAAGCCTATTAAAAATGAACAAACAAAAAGCTCCCAAAATGTTTCCTCAGTGCCAAAGAGTAGAGAAATTAAACTCACAGTGCCATCTGAATGGCAGAATTTCCAAAACACAAGGAAAAGCAAATTATTTTATTTTATTTTGCAGTGATAGGGGGCTACCCAGGGCCTCACTCATGCTTTGCAAGTTTTGCAAGTGCTCTACCACTGAGCCTAGTTCCCAGACCATTTTTTACTTTTTATTTTTTGAAACAAGGTCTCACTAAGTTACTCAGGCTGCCTCTGGCCTAGAACTTGTGATCCTTCTGCCTCAGCCTCCCAAATTGCTGGGATTACTGGCAGGTGCCATTGTGCCTGGCTCAGCAACTTCTTTTTGAAAAGGATTCTTGAGTAAAAAGAATGTATGTAGAAGAAGCTATCATGAGGTACATGGAAGGAACAGAATGTCTGCAGAGGCTGGCTGAGGAGCTGCATGGGAAGACCCCCTGCCTGCCCGGCAGCTGTCCGTCCTGAGTGTGGGGGACCAGGCTTTAATTCACAGGTGTCTTCCACAGGATTCATTCACACGTGCTCAGATAGGCTTTAACGTACATGTTAGATGCATTACAGTAGGGATGTCAAAGTAACTTTGCTGTCACAGTCTATGCTTGGCCTCACCCTGCTTCCTGAGCACCCCAGACTTCTTCCCTGCCAATGGGTACCTTGCTTTTTCCCTTCCCCTGGATTCCCCCATATCCTTCTTCCTCTCCCACTGAACCTTCCCAAGTAATTCCACTGATCACCAATCTCTTGGTGTTTGAAAATGCTACAACATTTGTAATTTGTACTAATGTGATCTAGGCTGTATTATGACACCCTTTGACATCAGGTTGTGGGTCTTGTGGGCTGCTTTCCCCAATTTGTCTCTGCCACTTAATCTCTCTGAGCCATCAGTTTCCCATATGTACAAGAGGAGATGAATAAAAGTTCCTGCAGAGTGGAGTTATTATGAGCATCAGCTGAAGACATGGATACAAAGTGGTAGGCACAGTGGCAGACACACACCACGCCTTCCCAGGCCAGTCCTGTGCAACAGGGCTCAGAAGCCTCCCTTTGCCTCTGGGTCCCAATGGTGTTCCTAAAGTGATGGTGGAGTTCAAGGTGGCCTTGTCATTCACCCCATACATCAGACACAGACATAGTAAAGTTGGACAGGGACAAAAGTCATTAGTCTAATGTTTATGTTCCTCAGAAATGGGGAGGATCCCTTTTGGACTACAGAATAGAATGTGCGAGAGCAGCTTACTCATTGGCTTACTTATTAACCAAGTCAGGAAAAGATTGGCTGAGGACCCTAACTTACATTTGGGGCATTAATCTTTATTTATCCTATGGCCTGCTTTATGTTGATCCTTTACAATTTTCTAAATGCAAGAAACTGAAGCCAACCCAAACAGAACAATAAGGCTTAGTGGCCCAGAGCTGCCAGAGGCAGCTGGAGACCTACCTCTTCATTCCAGGTGTCAGTCATTATCATGTGTCACCCTCTCATCTTCCTGGTATTTACTCCCTCCTTCACCCCAAGGAGGCTACAGGGGTTTCTCATGAGAGATAAAAAGTAACTATTCCAAAGGTTCCACTATGAGTAAGCAAAAGCTCACCAAGGCAGAGATACTGGAGGCTCGAAGTCTATACTTTGAATTTGGGCTGCAGATCTCTGAGCTTTTGCTGCTAGGGCGGAAAGAAATAGCAGATCTGAACTACGGGGATTCTTGCACTTTGTGTCTGCCACTGCGGTCAGGGACAGGCCAGTCTTTGTAGGGGGATTTTTACTGTTACATTTGAGTTCTCAATTGTTTACTTAAAGGTAGCTGGAACGATGAAGTGGCAGGTGGGGTGCCATGAAAAGACCTGAATTCTGGGCTGGTCTTGATACAGGTCAGTTGTGCATGGGAAATTCTTTTGAAAAAATAAGCTCTATTACTCTGGGGTAGTCATTTTCAAGCTGTTAACATTTGCTAAGCATTTACTGGGCACTAGGAAGGTCCTGAGCTGTATATTTGATAAGTGTTGTACCATTTAGTCCTCATAACAACTCTCCTAGCAAGGAATTACACCCCACTCTGCAATTTCAAAACCAAGATGCAGAGAGGTTGATAATTGGCCCAAAGTCAAATCATTAGAAATTGGCAGAGTTGGACCTTGAACCCCAGTCTGGCTGATGCTCTTAGAACAGAGGAGAAATATCAACATTCTCTCTCCTTTCCCCCTTGCTCAGTGAAATCAGTGGAATAGATGTGTTCCCTTTTCTGCCACAACACAGTTGACAGCCTTCCAATGCCAGTGTCTTAGGAAGGGACATGGATTGGCCTGGAGAGTAGAAATCCTGGGGAAGGAAGCCCTAGGCTGGTGATACAGCCCAGCCCCAAGGGGCTGGTTGCTACTTGGTCTGGGTAGAAATAAGGCCTAAGCAAGACCTGTATTGTGGCAAACAGGGCATGGGGAAGCATGTGTCCTTCTTGTCAAAGGGAAGGTACTTGCCCTGAATAGAATGGCTTGTTTGTAAAAAGCACCAACTGCAAGGGCCTTTGTGAGATTTTTGCCCTGTGATCTAAATTGTGAGTGTACAATGCAAAGAGAGTTTGTTGTAGGCAGGAGTGTTTGTGTTGGGCTATATCCAGGGCTGAGGTCAAGGTTGGGTGCAGCCCAGCTGCTGTGCTTTACAGATTAGTCGGCTTCTTTTTTACCTCCCCTCCCAGAGTCTTAACCAGCACCTAACCCAGCCCTTTACTTTGTAGGCTCTGGGGACTTCCAGGCCTGTGAGGTGGCAGGATTTGCACAAAGTCACAGTTTGGTGAACAGTGGGAACTAGAACTCCAGTCCTCTGGTACATTCTTCTGTCATGCCAAGCCTTGTAACCCTTATTTGTTGCTGGTAAATCAATGCTTTGAGAATTTGGGGGGTGTGGGAATCTGCAGTCTCGGTGAACTTTGTTGGCATTTACTTCTTTTGTGTTGAAGTTTCCAGGAAGAGATACTGTAGTAAGTGGGGCTATTTGTTGGGATTTTGCCACTGTCTTTCCCTTAGGAACTGTGTGGCACTTATAGGTGAGCAAGTGAGAGCACAGCCCAGGGATGCACTGTGCCAGACCTGACATGGATGTAAGAAGGGGTAGGCCAGGCCAGGAGGTTACTCATTCAGCAAATGTTTGTTGAGCCTTTTGCCTAGACCCAGAGGCAACTATGGTAAATACTACACATGTAATTAGACAAGTGTAATGCCTCCTAGAATGACCTCGGGATGTTCCAGGAGCAGAGCTGAGGGTCTCTAACCCAGGGTATGCTTGGGAGGACTCACACAGCCGGAAATGAAAGAATAAACTGTGGGGGCAGGTGAGGGATGAGAGGTTCCAGATTAGAGAGCTGAGCACACCTAGTTTATGCCTGTAGTAAGCGCTGGAAGAAGAGCACAAGAGGCTGCTATGTGGGTCTCAGTGAAAACTCGGGACGTTTCCATGTGAGCTGCAGGGAATGAGATCTCGGTTCCATCTCTCAGGTGCAACCTAAGCATGTGGGACAACGAAAACTCTAAATTGCATGGTAATTGCCCATGAAGGTCAGGTCTTCTATACAAAAGATAAAAGCTTACTTTGCACCCACACTGGCCATGAAACTAGTTTTTGTGCTGGGGCACAATTCAGTTTCAGAAGCAGGAGCTAGGGAAACTCTGGGGTGTCCTGCTGCTTTGTGCTTCATTCCTAGTCACTGGTCTCACCACATACTTCATGGCATCTTTGTGGACTCATGTTATTACCAGCCTCTCCACAGAGAAGGGCTCAACCTTGAGCTGATGCCATGTCTTGTGCAGCCTTTTGGTTTTCTAAATAGGACTATAATCTTATAAACTATTATGAAAATAATATATGTCCCTTACAAAAAGTTAAACATTCCAGAAATTGTATACAATAGAAAGTAGAATTTCCTGCCTCTCCTTGTAATCTCACTCTCCTTCCTCTAAAACATTAGCCTTTCAGACTTTAAAAGAAATGATTATATGTGTATGGCCAGATATTTCCTGTTGCATTATCCTTCATCCAAGTAAAAACAAGCCCTCAGGACCCTCACAATGTCCTTCAGTTGTTTCTGGAAATGTAAGGGTGACTTTCATGTGTCCCTATTCCTATTTATTGTTTATAGCTCCACGTGGTGACTTCTCTCTTCCTCTTCTCCCATCTTTGTTCCCACTCTGTGTGTCTGAGCTCACAAAAGCTTGGAGAAGTTTATGGAAGCTAAACGCTGTCTGTACCATAGATGCTGTCTTCAGATATCTTCTTGTCTCCAGTCTTTGGTAGGCAGTATTGGGATGCTGGCAGAAGTGGACAGAAGGCCATCTGCTCATTGTGTGCCAGTACCATTTGTCATCTAGGTCCCCCAGATTGCTCTGCCTAGATCCTGAATCACAGAAGGTCTCTACTGAATAATCCCATCAGCTTCTGCTGTCCATGCCTCTTGGAGGTGGACTCACAATCAGTCTGGGAATTGAGATGCTCTTCTTTCTCCTCCTCCTCCTCCTCCTCCTCCTCCTCCTCCTCCTTCTTCTTCTTCTTCTCCTTTTTGCTTTGCTTCTGCACATCCTTACAAATATAGCTGTTGCTCTACTTATGGTGTGCTCACATCCTGGGAAACCCATTATAACTTGGAAATATTGTTAAGGCAAAAATGCATTTAATACACTTCATCTGTGGAACATCATGTCTATAGCCATACCACCCTGGCATTTGATCTCATCAGATCTCGGAAGCTAAGCAGGGTCTGTCCTGGTTAGTACTTAGATGGGAGACCACCTGGGATTACTAGGTGCTGTAGGCTTGGGAGAAGGACCTGGCAGCCCTCTCCTGAAACAATCAGGCATCAAAAACCCTATGAATAGCAGAGAAGCATTGACAATTGTGTTGGGTATGGCATGTTAGGTTTTGTTCTGTTGTACATAGGATGACTATGAGTCAGATCCGACTTGACAGCACCTAGCAACAACAACAATGGAACATCATAGCTTAGAAATGTAGTACCTTGTAGAATGTCAACTGTTCACTCCTGTGATAACATGGCTAACTGGTTGCTGCAGCTCCCTGGCTGCCCAGCATTGAGAAAGAGTATCCTACCACATATCACTAGCCTGGGAAAAGATGAAAATTTAAGATTCAAGTAGGTTCTAGAGAGTGTATCAGTTTCATACCATCATTAACTTAAAAAGTCAAAAGTTGAACTATAGCTAAACTAGGGGACTATTTGTAAAAGTCTCTTCTTTCCCATGTTTTGTCTTCAGAGTTTAATTTGTAGAAGAGCCTTATAAATTATGACTATTTTTATTTATTTATTTTGAAAAATTTGTGTCCATTTATCTTTATTAATGATATCTTTTTTCTTAAAAAATTTTTTTTCAAAAGCCAGGCATGGTGGTGCATGCCTATAATCCCAGCGCCAGGAGTCTGAGGCAATAGGATCAACAAAAGTTTGAGGCTAGCCTGGGCTACATGGTGAGACCATGTCTCCAAAAGAAAAAAAAAAAGTTGGACATGGTGGCGCATGCTTATAATCCCAGCAACTCAGGAGACAGGCAAGAGGCAGGAGGATCACAGGTTTAAGGTAAGTAACTTACTGGGACTCTGTCTTAATTTAAAAAAATTTAAAAGGGGCCAGGGGTGCAGCTCAGTGGCAAAACACTTGCAAAGCATTCATGAGGCACTGAGTTCAGCCCCCCTAGTACCACAGAGCCTGTAGCTGTAGCCCTGTGGCATCCGATCCCGTCAGATCTTGGAAGCTAAGCAGGGTCGGGCCTGGTTAGTACCTGGATGGGAGACCACCTGGGAACACCAGAAGCTGTAGGTTTGGGAGAAGGACCTGGCAACCCCCTCCCAAAAATCAATCTGCCATGGAAAACCCGATGAACAGCAGAGAAGCACTGACAATAGTGTTTCCCCTGTTGTACAGAGGGTCGCTATGAGTCAGATACTGACTCAACGGCACCTAACAGCAACAACAACACAAGTACCACAGAAAGGAACAAAACCAACCAGACAAAAAAACCTTTTAATTAGTCAAATCTGCCTAGTTTTTTCTTTATGACCTCCTTGTTTTTGTGTTTTGCTTAGAAAGGCCTCTGTCCCCTAAGATTATAATATTATTTTCTTCTAGTAATGTAGGAGTCTACAGCTGTACCACCCTGGTGTCTGCTCTTGTCAGATCCCAGAAGCTAAGCAAGGTCCAGCCTGGTTAATACTTGGATAGGGGATCACCTGGGAATACTGTGTGCTGTAGGCTTGGGAGAAGGACTTGGCAGCCCACTCCCGAAACAATCAACCTTCAAAATCCCTATGAAGAGCACTGACAATAGTGTCAGGCATGGCACAGTGTTTGGTAGTGTTTCATCTGTTGTACATAGGTTTGCTATGAGTTGGACTTGAGTTGATGGCACCTAGCAACACCAACGCAACAGTAATGTGGGAGTTGTATGTTTAAGTTAAACTCTTTAATTCATCTGAAATTTGTTTTTGTGAATGTCGTCTGGTAAGTAGACTTTTAAAGAAATGTGAAACTGAGAGTAGGAGCTAAAACCCAAAGAGATGGGCTCAACTGGCTTGGGATGCCTCAGCAATGGGCTCAGGGAGCTCAACTGAGAAACCACATTGTGTTCTTGGCTGACTCCAAGCCTATCTTCTTCCTTCTGAAAATGAGTCCCAAATCTTGGGTTTTCACAGCCAGCGTTTCTCTTGACATCTTGCCCAGGCTTTGGCGGTTTGGAGGAACTTGTTGAGGGCTGCATTTTGCTGCATGTATACACAAGTTGGAGAATTACTGTGGAGGGTGACTGATTGAATAATTGGCCATTGGTGGGTGAATTTAACTTCCAGTTCCTCCTCCCTCCAAAAAGTTGGAGCCAGAGCTGAAGTTATACCCTCTAATAGCATGATTGGTTCCTCTGGTGACCAGCCCCCATTCTGAAGTTATCTAGGGGTCCACCATGAATCACCTCAGGTAGGGTTAGAAAAGAAGTTTGTTATGAACAACAAAAGACTCTTTTTGTTGTTCAGGAAATTGGAAGAGTCTTACGAGCTTTGTGCCAGAAATTGGGGACAAATATCAAAAATATATCTATTATATAATATGACATCTTATCCATTAAATTATCTTCCCTTCTGGAATTTACAATCTGGTGGAAGAAAACATCCATTAAGTATAGGTGTAAGCTATGGCATGATGGTGCATGCCTGTAGTCTCAGTGTCTTGGGAGACTGAGGCAGGAGGATCATTTATACAGAGTAATTCAAGACCAGCCTGGGCAACATAGTAAGACCCTGTTACTAACAAAAACACCAACATGATGTAACTTCAGCAGAAGGTAGTATTATTTAAATATAAAATGCTCCCCACAGGCTCATTTGTTTGACTGCTTGGTTCCCAGCTGGAGGCACTGTTTTGGGGAACTATGGAATCGTTAGGTGGGGCCTCACAGGGGAAAGTAAGTCACCACGGTGGGCCTCTGAAGGTGACACCAGAGTTCTGGTTCTGGGATACTCTCTGCTTCCTGGCCCACTGCCGGCCAAGAGGGCTCCTCTGCCATGTGCTCCTGCCACCTGTTCCACCTTGCCTCTCCCACCACTACCAACCGAAACCTCTGAAACTGAGAACCTAAGAAACTCTTTTCCCCCTTTAGTCATTTCTGTCAGGCATTTTGATTACAGCCATGCAAAAGCTAACTCATGTAGGTGAAACAGCCATGAAAAAAGAAGGTAGAACAGAGAAAGGGGGTTTGGAGTACAGACCTGCAGGGGCAGCAACTATGTTGCAATTTTAAATGTGATTTGGCTGAGAGTTAATCATTTTAGATAATAATTCCTGCCCTGTGTGTGGAATAGAATCATCAAAAGAAAAGATATGAAATGCACAATAAGAAATAAAGCATGTGGTTGAAATTAACTACCTTGATTCATTATGCCTTTTCTAATAATGAGCTGAGTTCTGTTTTGGTTGGTTAGCATAGGAGGATGCTGGTTACCTAGTTATGCCCTTATTTTGACAAAAATATATATAATGCACAAATAAATCATTTTGAAAACTATTTAAAGGCTTATTTAATTGGAACCAGTTCCTAGATCTTGAAAGTTCTCTGGAGTTTTTGGGTATCTTTATTTTAGCTCTGAGTGGTGACAGCATCCATCAGTTGGGCCAGTTCCAAGTGCCTGTTGCTAGGTGTCATGGGCAGCAGACAGAGAATCATCATTGAATTGTCCAGACTCATCATCCCTTGGCCTCTGCACCAAGACATAAGAGTAATTGGCTAGGTAACACTATGGCCAACCACTCAACTCTTCATGTTAATGTGTTATAATTATTTTATTGCTTTAGGTCTTTAGAATATTACCATTGATAGCCATCTCTTCAAGTCTGGATCATGATATTTAGAGTTGATTCCAACTGATCAACTCTCTAGGAACTGCTTGTTAATTATAAATAATTATAATGCTTATGTTGAAACTTACCCTTCAATTACTGATAAAACGGTGTTTCCTAAATATTTTAGATTTGTTGTTGTTTTTGTTGGGTGCTGTCATCAGTTCTAATTCATAGTGACCCTATGTACAAGAGAACAAAACACTACCCAATTCTGTGTCATGTACATAATCTTTTTATGTTTGAGCCCAGTGTTGCAGCCAGTGTGTTTCTTCTCATTTTGAGTCATGCCACATCAGCAAAAGGAGGTACCAGGGGGCTTTACTTCATTCCTGTCATTAAGGTCAACTCAACTTTGAGGAGGCAACTCTTTCCCAGTCATTTCTTGAATGCATTCCAGCTTGGGGGGTTCCTTTTCAGGCACTATAATTTGACAGTGCTTCTCTGTTATTCATAGGGTTTTCAATGACTAATTATTTCAGGAGTGGGATGCTGGATTCTTCTCCCTAGTATCTCTTAGTCTGGAAGTTCAGTTGAACCCTGTCCACCATGGGTGCCCCTGTAGGTATCTGAAATACCATGGCATAGCTTTCAGCATCACAGCAACACACCCAAAGCCCCACAGCATGACAAGCTGACAGACGTGGGGGAAATATTTTAGGTATTGACAATATATTGTCACATGTCATTGGAACACACACACACACACACACACACACACACACACACACACACACACACACACTATGTTTAAATATTTATGGCTGAGCAACTGAAAGTTTAACACAGAAAAGCCAAAATGTTTGTTTCAGGTCCCTGTTGTTGTTGTTGTCCCTGTTGTTAAGTACCGTCAAGTCATGTCCAATGCATAGCGACCCTCATAGGATTTTCAATGGCTGACTGTTTCAGGATTGCCACGTCCTTCTCCCATTTTTGCAGTGCTGGGAATTGAACTCGGGACCTCAGAGAATGCAGAGCAGTGCTCTACCAACTGAGTTAAATCCCAGCCCATTGTCCCTGTAGCTGATTTAAAATGAGGTATCTCCTTAAGGCTGTTTAAAGCACCTGAATAGGATAGTTTTTCCATTTTTATTTCCTCCAAATCCTTAATGGTATAGCACTAGATAGTCCATGAAGTGTAATCTGAGCAAGTACTAGTCAAGAGCCAGCTGATGAAAGGGTAATTGTTTTTAAGCATAAGCCAAAATAAAATAAAATTTAAAAATCCAGAAAGTATTCAGGAAACCAATGCCCCTAGCACAGCAGCTGGGCATGGGCGGCTGTGGAGCTGTTGTGCTGGCTGGGGCCAAAGGTGAGTCCCAGCCCATTAGTATATAGGTGTCTTGCTCATTTCAGATCTGGTCATCTGAGCTCAAGGAGTCAGAAATAAAAAGCCCAAGACCTGGTTATTGCCCTCTGAGATTGCAGAATATGAAACAAAATGCTCCTTTTTATAGCACTGCCCAACTTCAGGAGAGATGAGACTGTTGCAGTGGAGGAAGCATGGGAAGATGGGACAGGTGCTGGACCCTGAGGCTCACAGAGCAGGGAATCACAGAGAACCGATCACCCCAGGATGAGCATCGCTTTGCCTTTTAAGCTGTCAGTTAGCATTAGTCAGCCTGGGTTTCTTATCATGCTTGGAATTGCCAGGTTATAAGAAGGCAATTTCTGCAAAATTCCAGCTCAATTATTAGGCAGTTTCAAGAACTGAGTGAGCAGGCCCTTGGTTGGAATGTCATTATTGTAGCCAACACAAAATATTTATCAATGTGTTTATCACCATTGGCTGCAGGAAACTAGGCCACATTACTCAGAGTGGGTTCATCTCTCTGAGGTGATATAATTGGCACTTCAGGGGTAAATAGCTACATGGCCTGCACCCAAATTTCCCCGGGGCCTCTGTTAACCTAACAAGCACAGGCTCTGTTCTATCATGAGCTCCTGAAACCCTGACTAGACTAGACAGGGATGTGCTCTGGGCTCCACCACCTCCCAGCAAAGCCTGTGTCCTCCAGAATTCAGAAGCCCATCAGTGGATCTGACCCCAAACCTTTCACACTTTCACAATCAGCACCTCTCTCTGCCCCCAGGTTTTGGAATATAAAAGATCCAAAACAAAATAGTCCAGGACCACTTGGACATGGGGCTTCCCAGTGGACTTTCTTATTAGCAGACTCACTTTCAGAGCCAATTCTGGGCTTTGCAGTCCCTGGACAACAGAGAGTTACAGAAGGATTATCAAAGGATTAGGGGGCTTTGCTGAGTGGGCATGTGCAGGGTAGTTTCTGTCAGGGTGATTTTTCTAACACAGATCTGATCATGCCATACCTCTATGGCTCCATGTCTCCTTCAGCTGTGTTTGGAAAGGTACCACCCAACCATTCCCTGCTTTGAACTCACTTTAGAACATTATTAAAACATAAATTTCTGGGTCTATTCCCAGACCTGCTGAATTTGAATTTCTGCAAGCATTTTTCAGGAATCTATAGTTAAAAGAAGCTCATGTATTTATTCTTATGCTCACTAAAGTTTAAGAAGCCAAGTACCCCATGGGATAAAGCCCAAACTGCTAAGCATGGAGTACAAAGTCCCACTAGGATATAGCTCTGTAGGTCACTGTCTTGTCATCTTCCCAGGAAGCCCCTACCTAGCCCATATTTCTTTACTTCCAGCCAAACTGGTGCACCTCATAGAACTTGCCAGTGTTTCTCTCATTCCTCTGCTGATCCATTGCTTAGAACCCCCTCTCTACCACTCCTCTTCCCTTGTTATTCTTTTGTTCTTTTTAGCAATTCCCTTAGCAATTCCCTTTTTAGCAATTCCCTTTTTAGCAATTCTCCTTGGGATTAAGATTGCCTTCTCTACTTATCGCTTTGTGGTACTCATATTGAACTATAGGCTTTCTCCTATTGGACTATATGCCCCATAGAATGGGAGCATGGCTGCTGCTTTGTTCCCCAGTGCATACTATGCTTCTTGCCCTAAGGTTGTTGTTGTTGTTGTTGTTGTTGTTGTTAGGTGCTGTTGAGTTGAGACGGACTCATAGCAACCCTATGTACAACAGAACAAAGCAATCCCCATACTGTGCCATGCCTAGCACTATGTCAATGCTTCTCTGCTATTCAGAGGGTTTTCAGTGGCTGATGATTAAACTCAGAATTGTTTCAGGAGTGGCCCACCAGGTCCTTCTCCCACTTTTGTGATGCTGGGGATCAAACCCAAGGTCTCAGAGAGCACAGAGCAGCACTCTAACTACTGAGCTAAATCCCAGCCCTGGCCCTGGCGAGGGGCTCAGAAACAGTTGGGAATGAATATTTTATGTCTGTCTTCTTTACAAAAGCTATATAGCAGCATTTTTAAACTGTAAAGGATGAGGGATTAATAAAGAAGAAATAAACCCCGGCTATGAGATAAACCATCTTCATTTTACTAGATATTAAGTCAGAACTACTATACGAGACAAATTAAAAATATAGGTACAATCACAGTGTGGTACTGTTCTAACTACAAAGCCACCTATGGGTGGCTGGGGTTGGACTGGTGGGGATATTGAGTGTGAACTATACCTGGGAATAGGGTCTGAAGCTACAAAACTTATCTTACCGAGGACCTCCAAAGAAAAAGGAGGCAGAGGTCTGAGTTAGCATTGGTAGACATGCCAAGGATCATTGGTCCTAAGATCAAGGAATCAGACCAAGTCCTAATGGCAGCAGTGGAGTCACAGCCATAAATACCACCATCATCAAGGGTCAGGAGCCAGAAAAAAACTGGGCCAAGAAAGTTGAAGAGTTTGGCAAAGCAGGGCTGGCACTCTTCTCCAGGAGCCTGGGGCCAGCTTGGCAGGCCTGGTGATGAAGTTTTATAATGAAGACCTTGTTGTGGGCTGTCAATTACAGGGTAGATGTGGGTGAGCATTCCCAGCAACATACATCTATGGGAGGGGCATCTGGGCATGATGGTCAGGAACCTCTAGATAAAGCTCTTACCAGCTTCTTCTATTTGATTGTGCTACAGACCCAGTTCTTCTGTGGCTTAAAAAAAGGCCACCATCCCTCTTTCTACTCTTGGCATCCATACATAGCCCTTTCTTTATCTGTTGCTCTCTCAAAATGAAGTCAGATCATGAAACGTTAGGTCTGTGTTTGCTTGTTTAAAACTTTATTTACATTCCTGAAGTTGAGCCTTTTCCCTTTTTATAAGTATCTCTGAGAGAAGGTGGCCCTGATGTCTTTCTCTAAATACCTACTTTCTGCTTTATTTTCATAGGCTTTTCAACTGTAGCTGGATAAGAAGCTTATGAACTGAATCTGCTCTGAGAGGCTCTGAAGTTTCAGCCTAGAGTTTATTCCAAATGTCTTACTGCTCATGGTTCTTTTTGCTTTGTTCAATTATTTCAGCTTCTTTTTCCAGCTTGGTCTGTATCTGCCATTCTTCTCACCTCATCCAAAGGTTAAAGGTAACAATGTTTGCTTTTTGGATTTCCCATATAACTATGCCACTGTGGAGTGTGGTGAAGGCAAGCAGTTCTGTTTGCTGTACCCTCTGCCCTAGGCCCTGGGACTCCTGCCCCAAGTTGTGTGTGCACAGCTTTGGTGCTCTGGCTGTCTGCAGGCTGCTCCAGCATTGTTTCCACCTTGTTATGCCTTACACTCTGCTGTTCCAGCCCCAAGGCTTATTTCCCACTAGTGTAGTAAGCATTGCGCCATATTCCGTTCTCTCCTTCCAGCTCTTTGGCTGTAATTGTAAAAATACTGTGCTTTTGAGAAGAGTATGACAAGTATACACGTGCAGTTTGGCCTTTGCTCTATTCCTGTCTGTTTCTATGCTGCTCTTTTCCATTAAAAGAGATAGGAGTGTGGAGCCGAATGTGGTGGCATGTGCCTATAATCCCAGGGACTTTGGGCAGCATAGGCAGGAAAATCTCAATTTTGAGGCCAGAGGCAGAGGGGTTTTGTTGAGTGTGAATGTTATCAACCACCTTTTAAAGATTTTTCCATCTTTTTAACCCCTGGGAGACCTGATAAAAAAAAAAAGGAACTGAAGATACAGCTCAGTGGTAGAGCACTTGCAAAATATGTGCAAGGCCCTGGGTTCGACCCCCCAGTACAGAGAGAGAGAGAGAGAGAGAGTGTCTCAGAGGGAGAGGGAAAGGGAGGGGGATAAGGAGAAGGAGAAAGAGAAGGAGAAGGAGAGAGGTGTGAATCTGGGCTGAAGATAGGATGAGGGATGTTAGGACTTCAGCCTGATCCTGGCTCTGTCACTGAGTTTCCCTCTGCCCACAGGTACATTTACTTAAACATTCACTTTTTTACCAGCTCTAGTGAGTAGCTTCGGCTGTTTGTGGAGAACATGTTTAATATTACTAAAAATGCTAGATACTGTAATATGTTCTCAGCCACACAGCTACAGCCTTTGGCAAAATTTCAAATTTCTTTCTGTCCCACTCTAGTTTTCTAAGGTCCAGGGTCAGATATCCCTGTTTTCCTCTGCTTAGTCACCTTCAAGTAGCTGACCCATTTTTCATGAGAAAATAGAAACATTAGGCATGGGCATCTGTTAGTTATATTTGTTTAAAAATTCACAAGCAAATCCAAGTAAAATGTGATTATGAAAGCCAAGGTCTACTGCGTAAGTGTGTGTGTGTGTGTGTGTGTGTGTGTGTGTGTGTGTGTGTTCTTGATGATCATGTGCTGAGTTATGCAACATCTGATCCTTGATCCTTGGATGTTATCCAGTGAATAGCTGGTTGGATTTGGGAACTAAAATGCCTTGGGAACTGTTTGTAGCAATCGTGGGAACTAGATGACTTTATGAAGTTTCAATATTGCTTTGTAAATATTCACTTCCCCTGGTCCATCTGACATGGCCCAGCTGGTTTTCAAGTCCAGTGATCTTGCTTACTGTGGCTCCTAGAGAAAGTATTCTGAACAGGTCAGTGAGGAGCCTGTCCCAGGCTTACAGGGGTTCTGGGCATTCCCAAGGACTTCTGTGCTGTACTGTTCTGCAAGATATTTTCAACTCAGTGGATTCCAGACTTGCATTGTTGAGGAACTTTTAACATACTAGGCTGCTTATTAAAAAAGTGTGTGGGGGGAGCGGAGCTTTGGACAGATTAAATTTCACACGAATTGAATTGAGCAGAAAAAAGATTCATGAATCAGGTAGCACTCAAGAACAAAAGCAGTTCAGAGAACCCCACTTCTCCATGTAGGCAGGTAATATTTTTTACAAGAAGACAGAATTAACATATAGAAATAGCCTGATTAGTTTCAGTTTAATCTTTGTATTATTTGGACAAGTTTTGTCAGTTTGCAGTCTGTGATTGATGAAAAGCTCATCTGCTATCACTGGCCAAGACTTAACTACTACTTAAAAGAAGATATTTTCAAATTAGGTGTCAGGTTATGTGTATATTAAATTAGGTTATTGTCTGCTACATGTGAAGGTGGCTTTGGGCCAAAATTAACTTAATAATTCCCCCTTTTGGTCAGCCTCTTAATCTGGAAAGACTTATCAAAATCTTGGGCTTGGATATCACTTTCTGATACCATCATAATGGACTGACTTGGTCTCAGTATCAAGTCACAACATCAAATTAGTTGGATGACTTTTTTTTGTAGTACTAAGGTGTTCAACCTAGAGTTTTGTGCATGCTAGGCAAGTGCTCTATGACTGTGCTACACCTTAGCCCCTTTTTAATTTCCTTTTTTTTAAGACAAGGTCTTGCTAAATTACATGGACTGCCTCTATCCTTGAACCCATGATCTGCCTGCTTCAGTCTCCTGAGAAGCTAGGATTAGTAGGCATGTACCACTTCACTTGGTGATTCTCTATGTTTTCTTCATGTTTTTGTAATTTTAACCACAGGAGTCCATTAAGGGAACAAAGAATGACTATTCAAATATTTAAGATTTTTGAGGGCATATAACACATCAGGGAGACCAGTATGATGGCTGTTGGGAGGATAATACCAGGAAAATGCATTCCTTAATTGTTAAGGAAGTACATTTCCTAACAGGAGTCTCCATAAACCAAGCTAATCCAATCAAGCAAAGCAAATTGCAGGCAATAAAGACAGTTCAACAATACATGGGTCCTATTAGTCACAGTCTTTGGGGCATGATGACAATTAAAGACTGTCAAGTGGCCTGATTTAAAGAGGTATCCATTGTTGTGGTTATCTTGGTAACACATATCATAGTAATCAGGAGATGCACTAAAATAAACAGAAAGATTTGGAAATGTTGGAATAGCCAGGCTTACTACCACCATTTAAGCTGCCAGCAAACCAACCACCCATAAATACGTCATGTGTTCCTTTCTGCTGGGAAATTTTCTAATGTATTTGGTGGCAGTGTCTAAAGGAATAGCAATATCAGCCTTTTGAATTAAACTTCCTAAAGTAGTAAAGTTAGGGGCAAAATAAAGTGCAGCATTCAGCATTATATACATGGTTGAAGAGGAGATATAAAGTTGCACTATGTTTCATCAAGAGTTTTTGTTGAGCCAGGCGTGGTGGCACACACCTGTAATCCTAGCAGCTTGGGAGGCGGAGGCAGGAGGATCGTAAGTTCGAGACAAGAGGCAGTCTGTGTAACTTAGCGAGACCCTGTCTTAAAAAGTAAATAAAGAAATGGGCTGGCGGTGCAGCTCAGTGGTCCAGCACTTGCAAAGCACGCAGGCGCGAGGCCCTGGGTTCAACCCCCAGTACTGCAAAAAAAAAAAAAAAAGAAAAAAAAAAGTTTTTGTTGAGCATTAATGTTTTCAGCCACCTCTTAAAGATTGGCTTCCACCTTTCTGAATCCATGGGAGATCTAACTTGACACAAAATTCAAGACATTCCCCTGTGAATTAGCTTCAAATTATATACAATCAGTATCACACTGCCACCAAGAGTGAGCCCCCAGGAACCCCACTGGAAACTTTCCTCAGTGTTGTCATCATTGTTGTTAGGTGCGTGGAATGGCATCTAACTCTTAATGACTCTGTGTATAATAGACGAAACACTACCTGACACTCTGCCATGACCAGCACTATTGTCAGTACTTCTCTGGTGTTCATAGGATTTTCAATGGCAGATTGTTTAGGGAGTAGGTTGCCAGGTCCTTCTCCGTAGCCTGCAGCACCTGGTATTCCCAGGTGGTCTCCCAACCAAGGACTAAGCAGGTTGACCCTGCTTAGCTCCAAGATCAGGCAGGATCGGATGCCAGGATGTTATGGCTGTAGACGTCCTTCGTGAGACAAACTAATCTTATTTTTGTTTCTTTCAAAGTTGGTACAAATTTTGGATATTGACAGTTTTGACCTCTGATTATGGGAGGTACAGCCATGCACTACATTCTGACAATTCAGTCAATGACTGACTACATATATGCTAATGGTCACATAAGATTATATCACAGTCAGAAAATTCCTTTCATCTAGTGACATCATAGCCATCTTAGTGCCATAGCACAATGCATTACTCACATGTTTGTGGGGATACTGGTATAAACAACCCTACTCTGCCGCTCATCATATAAGAGTATAGCACAGACAGTTATGTACTATATGTAATACTTGATAATAAATGGCCATGCTACTGGTTTATGCATTTAGTATATTATACTTTTTTTTTTTTAAGTACTCATGATTGAACCCCAGGCGTCACACATGCTAGGCAAGTGCCCTACCACTGAGCTCGATTCCCAGACCCTTTTTTACTTTTTACTTTGAGACAGGGTCTCACTGAGTTGTACAGGCTGCCTCTGGGCTCAAACTTGTGATCCTCCTGACTCAGCCTCCCAAGTTTCTGGGATGACAGGCATGTGCCAACGTGCCTGGCTAGTATGTTATACTTTTACTGTTATTTTAGCATGTGCTCCTTCTACTTACTTTACTGTAAAACAGTATTCTGTGTTTCTCTTGGCAGCAGCCTCATATACCTCATGTTTACTGTGCCTTTTGATTGCAACATTTTCTTTTATGCTTGATTTAATCTTATGTTATTTTGTTCATCATGACCCCTATGCATACAAAATCTACTGCTAATATTGTTAGCAAGAGAGCAAGTTGAGTTATTGACCTGGAAACAGAATTAAAAATGACTGAGGACTATGAAGGGGGAAAATCAGTGGTGGTTATTGAGTGCTAGTCTGTCCGTATCCTATTCCACCAAAGCTATTATTTTGAAGAACAAAAAGGCAGTAATGGAAGCTGTTAAAGAATCTGCTTCACCTAAGGCAATGAGACTAACAAAAATTTGAGAAGGGCCTACATTGCTTATGGAGAAACTTCTAATGACCTAGATTGAAGACTGGGTACAGAAGCATATCCCTCTCAGTACAATCCGACCAAAGCAAAAGGTTAGTTTGCAGCATTGAAAGAGAAGGCTGGACCCAACTATGATGTTGGATTTATTGTTAGCAGTTTAAATCAGTGGTTCCAAACCTTTTTGGCACCAGAACCAGTTTTGTAGAAAACAATTTTTCCATGGACCAGGTGAGGGGTGGTGTGTTTCAGGATGCTACAAGTGCATTACATTTATTGTGCACTTTGTTTCTATTATTATTATATTGTAATATATAATAAAGTAATTTTACAATTCATCATGATTCAGTGGGAGCCATGAGCTTGTTTTCAGGAAACTGTATGCAATACCTGGGGGTGACAGGAGATAGTGACACCTGAAGTATGTTGCTTATGTCCAGTCTACTCCATAATCTCATTTTCATTGGTGTTGCTGCAGAAAGCCCTGCTTCACAAAGATAGGATTTTGGAAATCAAAGCAAGCTTTTTAGAGCTTTTGTGGCAATCTCAGGATATCCTGCCTTGAATTTAATCCAGATGGTATGGAGAGTTGAAATTGTCTCAAACATACTTTTAAGGTCTCCGTCAGTTGAGATCTCAAGCACGTGGTCCTCTTTGTGCACAAAGTTGATTCAACTGGCTTACTCACAAATGAGTCACAGATCCATTCCTTCCCACCTCAGGGGTCTCTTATGGTTGGGAAGTAATGCTCAAACTCTTTTGAAAGCTGACATAGGTGATCATGCACCAGCTGGGAGAAAGCAAGCCCTGGCTAAGTCTCTTTCAAAATCTCTGCTAATGTTTAAAACATGCCCCAAATCCTAATGTTCACTTGTCACCCTCATAATTCCAGTTTGTCTTTGACAGGAACCACTTTATCTGCCACCTTGAACACAGTTATTATTCTCCCCTGAAGTGACAGATTGAGATCATTGAGCAGGTTGAATATGTCATATAGGTAAGGAAGTTTTATGACCCATTCTGTGTCACTGAAATGTGCCACCAATGGCGAATGTTTTTCTAAAAGAAATCTATGGAGTGGTTCTCATAACTCAAAAACTCTGGCCTGTGATCTACCTTTAGAAAGCCACCTCACTTCTGTGTATAAGAGAAGATGTGTGTGCGTTGCATCTGTCTCCTAACAGAGCTGTGCATGAGGTAAGGGCATGTACTTTAATGGGGTTGATAATTTTAATTGCATCTTTAAAAACACTGTTAAGTTCAGGTGACATTTTCTGGCTAGCCAGCATTTCTCTATGGATGACACTGTGCGTGTACTTATAACAGACCTCTTTGACCTGAGTAGTGAAACCAGAAAGCCATCCAGTCATGGCAACCACTCCAGCTGTGCATATACCAGCTCAAAATGACCAATTCAGTTTTCTTGGCATGTAATAATTCAGACTTGAATAGTTCTGCAGCTGTGGTGTTGATTGGCAACAAAAGTGCACATAACACTTTCCTGAAAAATATATTCCACAAAATCAAGCATTATTACCTTGTTGTCACCATGGGTAGACTTGACAACCTGGACTGTGTGCCATGGTGATTCTTTAATCCTAACAATTGTGCTGCAGTATCCTCAATATTCATTAGTTCATCTAGTTATGGTGCTAGCTAAAAGAAGAACATGTGACCTTTTGAACTGCAGCCTCTCCTAAGAGTTCATGACAAATGTTCTTGGCAGTAGGCAGGATCAGTTCTTCACCAATAGTGAAGGGCTTCTTTGCTTGGCAATGTGTTTAGCCACTAAGAAGGATGCTCTCACTGCAGAGACATTTGATGAAGAGGTGATCTTCAGTAATTGCTTATTTTCTTCATGTTTATGTTTTGTCTTCTAAGAAACTCCAAAGGATTGTCTTTTAATGCAAGGTGCTTGGTCTCCATGTGGTGAAGCAGTTTTGAAGGTTTTTTGGCTTCATTGGATAGCCGGTTGCCACATACTATATAAAGCAGATCTGGAGAATGTGAATCACCTATTACAATGAACCCGTAATTTAAGTAGGACTCTTGGTATTTTCTTTTAAATACCACTTTCTTTTTGTTGGCAATCCTAAAAATCTTTCCCTCCTTTCGAAGACACTTTCCAGTGATGTTCGTTTTTACTTATTTTGGCTAGGGTTCCCTGTGAGCTTACCAAAACTTTGACTGTATCAAGTATGCAGCATGGGAAAGAAGTACAGATGAACGTGATAAATAATATAATGGGCAGGCTGTGTGCAGACTAAAATAAGTATCAGATTCTGACTTAAAACCTGCTCCTAGATGCAGCTGTACAACTGAAGTACATCAACTCACTTGCCACTATAAAGCTGCCTCCAGATGCAGCTTAATTGTCACTTGTCACTCACTGACAGGGCTTTGATATGAATCTACAAGCAACTGATTTATTATGGCCTCTGTGCAGTCAGATCTCTTCTGCTAATATTTATCTGTCTTGTGGCCACTCCTTAGTGCTAGCATTACCACCTCAGCTCAACCTCAGATCATCAGGCATTAGATTCTTATAAGGAACATGCAGCCTAGCTCCCCCTCATGTGCAGTTCACAATAGGGTTCACAGTTGTATGAGAATCTAATGCCTCCACTGATCAGACAGAAGGCAGAGCTCAGATGGGAATATGAGCAATGGGGAGTGGCTGTAAATACAGACGAAGCTTCACTTGCTTGCCTGCCCTTTACCTCCTCCCATACATTCAAGTTCCTAACAGGCCATAGATGACTAGCAGGGCTTGAGGACCCCTCATTTAAATGATTTTTTAAAAGTTAAAGTGAATGGTGAATCTTTGAGAACTGATGTGAAGAGAACTGAAGGGTTTTTGGAAATTGGATAAGCTGATTATAGAGAAAAACTACTTGCCAGAGAAAATCTTCAGTATGGACAAAAACTTCCTGTTCTGGAAATATATGCCTTCAAGGACTTTCATCTGTAAGGTTGTCAAGTCAATACCAGGTTTCAAACATTTTAAAGTCTGGAACAAAGTCTTGTTTGGGGGAATGTTGCAGGCTACAAACTGAAGCCTTTTGCAATGTGACATACTAAGAGCTCCAGGGCTTTCAAGCATGTCACTAAGTACACACTGCCAGTACACTCCCTGGGCAATAAGAAGTCAGGGATGACTCAGCTCCTCTTCCAGATGCCTTCCTGAATTGCTATGTCAGAAAAATAGAGAAGTACTGTTTGAAGAAACATAATATTTTAAGACTTTGCTTATTGCTGGTAGTGCTCCCACATCTCCTCCTTCTATTGGTAATCTTCATCCCAATATCAAAGTGGTGTTTCTTCCTTCAAATACAACCTCTTCACTTTGCCCAGGCTGTTGCTGTGAGAAAACACCAAAAAGACATTGATACAATTCTGGAAGGATTACAACTTTTATGACTGCATTGAGAACTTTGGTTGGGCTTGAGGTGATGTCACCAAAGGAGTGTATGGGTGGCATCTGAAAGAAGATGCTCAAAAGGTTTGTCTATGACTTCAGAGGATTTACCAAGGGTGTTGTTAGGTGCCGTCGAGTAGGTATCCAACTCGTTTCGGGATTGCCTTAGGAGTGGATTGCCAGGCCCTTCTCCCCTTTTTGCGGTGCTGGGAATTGAACTTGGAATCTCAAAGACTGCAGCACAGCGCTCTACCAACTGAGCCAAATTCCAGCCCCTACCAAGGGTGAGGAGGCTGCAAAAATCAACAAGGCTGTGGTTGAGTTGGCAAAAACCTTTCACCTGGGTGTGGGTTAGGATGACACCTAGGAGCTGCAGGAGGTGCTTCCTGAGGAAGTGACTAATGAAGAGCTGTTGGAACTGGATCAAGTATGCATAGCTGAAGAAGAAACATGAGAGAAGGAGACTAAAGGAGAAAAGTAGAAGCCCTAAGAAAATCCACAGTGGCATCTTTGCAAAAGAAGCAAAGGGTTTAGCAGTAGATCTTGGAGACTTCAAAAAGCTTCTTAAAAAATTTGAAAACATGACCCCAACAGCAAATGATTTTCAAAAGAGAGGAATGTTCATGGTGCATTTTCTGCTTACAAGCAAATTTATGATGAAAAAAAGGAACTAACCAAGCAAACCACTTTGGGCCTATTTCTGAAAGGAACGGAACCCCAATAAGAGCATCAAGGAGGTCCTTCAGGAGATATTCCTGAAGTAGGGTCTGACAGCTAGCTCTGTGTGTATTAATGCCCCTGAAAACTTTCCAGTAGGACAATATATAGAGGTTTAGAGTACAGTATACTGATGCTCTTGACCTAGTGTAGGTCTAGGCTAAAGTGTATGTTTGTGTCTTAATTGTCTGCAAAAAGTTCTTAAAGGAAAATAATTAAAAATTAAATATTTTTAAAACAGAAAAAAGCTTATAGAATAAACATATAAAGAAAGTATTTTTATACACATGTACATATTTGTGTTATTTATTTATTTATTTATCTAATTTTGAGACAGCATCTCTTTAGTAGTCCAGGATGTGGGAAACTCACTATGTAGCCCAGGCTGGGCTCAAATTCACCTGCTGAGTGCTAGGATTACAGGTGTGTGCCACCATATCAGGATATGTTTGTGTGTTAGCAGTGTTACTATGAAATAGTTAAAAGGTTAAAAAAATTAAGTTTATGGAGGAAAAAAGTTACAGTAAAGTAATATTAATTTATCATTGAAGAAAAAAGTTTAAATAAATCTAGTGTAGCCTAAGTGCACAGCGCTTATGAAGACTACAGCAGTGCACAGTCATGTCCTGGGCCTTCACCTTCACTTAGTACTCACTCAGTGACTCACTCAGAGACACTTCCAGTCCGGCAACCTCCATTTATGGTTAAGTGCACTATACACTGGTACTATTTAAAAACTTTAAAGCTGTGTTTTATAGTACCTTTTCTATGTTTAGATACACAAACACTTGGCTTTGTATTACATTTTCCAGCAGTATTCAGTACAATAACATGCTGGACAGATTTACAGCTTAGGAAAAAATAGGCTTTATCAGACAGCCTGGGTGTGTAGTTGGGTATACCATCGAGGTTTGTGTAAGTAAACTCTACGATGTTCATACTGCAATGAAATCGCCTAAGGATGGATTTCTCAGAGTGCATCCATTTGATGATTCTTGACTGTATTGTGGGAAATTCAGGGAAAGAAATTCAAAAGTCTGGAGTGACCCAGGGAAAATAGCAGGATCCAAACTAGGGCAAAGGTGGAAGAGAGTAAGCACACGTCTTCTGACCCAACATGTGCCCATAAGGTCTGTAGAGAGGGTGTTTTGAACAGAGATCAGTCAAATTTGTTTGCTCATAGTCTGCGTAGCTCCTGAACAAGGTCCAGTGTGAAACTTACCTTTTCGTACTTTGTTTATAGCAGGTTATAAGGGTATAAAACCACTTTAATAGAAAGGAGCCTAAGTAAATGTAATTCAGTAACATTACACAACAATCACTCATACCCAGATCTTGAGTACATACTGCCTGGAAGTACAATATACATTAGGAGGTACCACAGGGGTAGATTTTCTATACTTAGTAGCAATGAGATTGTTATTATTATTTTTTCTGTGCTCAAGATTGAAGCCAGGGCTTGCACATCCTAGGTAAGCACTATATCGCTGCACTTCACCCCCACTCCACAATTAGGTTAACTGGAAAAGTCAGAGTACTCTTTCCAGTGAATGTAGAGAAACAGTGACCTTAGGAAATACTTTGCTAGGGATGAAAATGGCCCACCCCAAGACTCCTGGTGCCAAGAGAAGGACTGATTTCGCAGGAGAAAGATTATCTCTCAGCTTTTATAACTGGGGCCCATAGCTAAATCTACACATGCATATTACCTGGTTTTGGGTTCCCTTTTTCTATAAGTTGTAACACTGCTATGGGTAAGGTGGAGACAGATGGAGAATTCTGCCTCCCTAGTTTTAGCCAAAACTGTAAATAAATTCATTTTTCCATTTTTATGTTTATCATGTCATTTTCCCTTAAACGGGTTAGTATTCAGACCCAGAGCCAGCAGCTCATGTAACAACACCTAGGACAGCAAGAAAAGCTTTCCACTCTTCCTTTGGAGTTTTAGGAGTGACTCTCCTTCGGAACAGGGAGAGGCTTTGGTATTAGTGAATTATTTCCTGATGTGGGGGTATTAGCCCATAAACCCAATAATTGTTCTTGTTTCTTGCTAGAGCATGAGCCTTTGCTAAACCCAACCACAGATTATGATCCCATGTGTTTTCTTGTAAGGACAGGGAAGAAGTTAGGAGAGAAGAAAACAGAGAAAAACGGAAAAGAAAAAAGATAATTCTTGATAACAAAAAAGTCTTGACTTGTGATCTGGGAAAGTTGTTCCTGCCTAGGATGCCATCTGTTTCTAGGGATAAGCTTTCCTGGTGAGCTTTACCTGGAGGTTTCCAACAGGTATGCAGTTCTAGAAACCTGCAGGGGTCCTTTAAGGTGTGAAAATGCGGACCAGGTTTCAAGACCCTGAAGTTTTACTGCAGTATGAGTGGTGAGAAGAACTTGATATGCTTGCTTCCTGTCCAATACTGTCTTATCTAATGTTTCCAGAGGAGCCAATGTCTAGGTCTAGATCATGAAAGGCTTGGTTATTCTCAGTTGGTACATAATGGGAAGCTTCCTTTACCTGATGAAAATATGCTTTAGCATATGCAATGCATTTAGTCAAGTTAGAGTGTAGGATAGCAGGAAATACATAAGGTCCTATAGTTAAGGGCACAGGTCTTCCTTCCAGTGACCATTTTACTAGAAAGGAGTCAATTTGTGTTTTTCAGTGGGAATGGCTCTGATTACCACTGAAGTCAATGGTAATACCTTTGTCCAAGGCAATTTAATTAACTTTGTCAATTTCTGACTTAAAATGCTATTTTTCCTATCTATGTTTCCAGAAGATGAAAGGTGATAGGGACAATAGTAATGTCATTATGTCCATAACACTTTATTTAACTGCTTTATAATTTGTCCAGGAAAATGGGTTCCTCTGTTGAAGACGTCTCCAAAGGTTTCCTATAAATGAAACATATTTTCTAATAACTTTTTAGCTACTGTTGCAGCATCCACTTTCTTATGTGGGAAAGCATCTCTCCAACTAGAAAACATGTTGATTTTTACAAGAATATCTGTACTGCTACCTCATTCAGGGTAGCAACTGAATTAAGTCCATTTGTAAATATTCAAATGGTGGGTGAGGTGGTAGAAACATATCACTTGACATTTTGATTATCTTCATAGGATGATGGGTTTGATAAACCAAGCATTGGTTAGAAATCATTTTGGCAATTTTAAGACAGTCACAACACCAATTTTTTTTCATTATTTGGATCATTTTGCCTGCTCCAGGATGAGTTGTGGAGTGTAGAACTTTTAATAATGGAAACTTGAAAAGCTTAACGACAAGGCAGCCCTCCAGGTTCAATTAACACTGAATTTATGTCCTTTCAGAGGTCAATTTTGCTCTTCTAAATTAGATGCAGTTTTATGAAATAGTTCAGTCTTATGTGGTTTATTCAAATTGCATATCCTAACAGTTTCAACACTAGCTGATTTTGTACAAAAATCTTCCAGAACTTCAGTCTTAGTAATGGCAATATAGAATGGTAATGGGATAGCAGAAAGAAATTTTTCTACTCAGAATCTGCCTTTGAGGAGAGACCCACTAGAAATGATAAATCCTCTTGTTTCCATAACATGGGGAAATTGTGGATGGCTTCAAAAGCATACCTACTATCTGTATCAGTATTTACCTATTTGTCCTTAACTATGTGATAAACTTGGGTGAGAGCAAAAAGCTCTGCAATTTGAGCTGACTTAAATTGAGGAAGAGTTCCCTTTTCTATTAACTCAGCTTGGGCTGTAACAATTCCCTGCCTGATATGGTATTTTCCTTCTGAGTTTTTGGAATAAGACCTGTCATCAAAAATGATCAAGTCTGGATTATTAAATGGAGTAACTTGAGCTGGGTGCCATGGCACACACCTGTAATCCTAGTGACTCCAGAGGCTGAGGCAGGAGGATCCTGAATTCAAGACCAGAGTATCTTAACAAGACTGTCTCAAAATAACGGGCTGAGGGTGCAGTCCAGTGGTGGAGTGCCCTGGGTTCAGTCCCCCAGTACTGAAAGAAAAAAAAAAAACTTAAAATCAACATGTGGGACCACTCTTTTTCTTTCCTTCCTTCTTTCCTCCCTCCCTCCTTCTTTTCCTCCTTCCTTCCCTCCTTCCTTTCTCTCTTTCATGCTACTGGGATGGCTGAACCCAGAGCCTTGCATAAACTTTGCAAATACTCTACACTGAGCTGCATCCCCAGCTCTTTTTAAATTTTTTATCTTGAGATGGCATCTCACTAAATTACACAGGCTGCCCCTGGCCTCGAACTTGTGTACCTCCTGCCTCCACCTTACGAGTCACTGGGATTTCAAGTGTGCCACACGAGATTGGCTCGACTCTTTCTGATGCTAGACTCACGATTATGTTTTCCACCATCATCAGGCAAAGATAATAAAGAGTCAGGCTTAAGTTGCAATGTTTTAGATGCAGGTTGGAAAGAGCAGAAAAGTTAGAGCTATTAGTCTACTGACTGGAAAATGCTGAGTTTGGAATTTAATAGGCTTTTCACAGAATGGGAAGGTTTGCAAATGAACTTCATTTCCTAAAATCAGCCCAGATGAAACTTCTACCAATCTGGCTGCTGCTGCTACTGCTTGCTACTGCTTTTAAATAATTAGGCATGCTTCAGCTAGTGGCTCTAATTGCAGGATATACTATGTGATGGGCTTATATTTCCACCATGTTTTTGGGTAAGAACTCCTAATGCCTGGTTGTCATGTTCATGAACAAACAGGGTAAAAGACAGCATACCTCGGAATTTCTAACCCTCAGGTCTGGTTATAAGGCCAATTTCATTTGTTTGAAAGGCTGCCCACAACTGTCTTCTCACAATAAAGGCTTTGGTCCTGCATTTCTAGTGGGCTCATATAATAGTGAAGCCATTAAGGAAAAATTCAAATCCAGGATCTGAAGTATTCTGCAAGTCCAAAAAGGCCTCTTAATTGTGTTTTGGTTGTAGGCCAGGGAAAACTTTTAATAGTTTTTATTCTCTCAGGTAAGAGGGTAATCTCTTCAGCAGTCAGATCCTGTCCTAAACAGTGGAACTTTTCCCTTGCAAACTGAAGTTTTTTCCATAGAAATGCTGTGACATTTATGTGGAAGTTGCTGTGAAAGGTAAACTGAATCAATTTCAGAGCTCTCTTTAGTAGGGAAAGCACAGCAACAGACCACCCCATACTAATGATTCTGAGGAGAATGCAGAGTTGTCAAGGCCAATGCAATGCATGGGAGAAATAAGAAGGGGTTTCAGTAAACCCTTGTGGCATTGCACTCCAAGTGTATTGTTGACTTTTCCAAGTAAAGGCAAATAAATACAGTGGTATCTAGGCACTCGAATTGCTCTGTTCTCAAACATTTTAGTCTTTGACTAATATTTTTGAGAGAATTCTGGTTCAGCACCTGACCACTTGCTCAGTATTTCACCACAGTGTTAAAATCTTTCTGTGACACCTCTCTTGTGACCTCTCTGACAGTGACACCTCTCTTATTTGTGACAGTTCTGTGTGAAACAAAGGGGAAAAACATCACTTTGCATGTCAATTTTTAGCAGTAAAGTCCTGTCCTGGTGCTGGGTTCATAATCTTGTGGGGTTTTTTTTCTTTCATATGTTGTTGTTGTTGTTAGGCGCCGAAAGATGGGTCCAACTCATAGTGACTCTCATAGGGTTTTCAATGGTTGACTGTTTCCAGATTGCTTTGGGAGTGGATTACCTTCTACTATTTTTGTGGTGCTGGGGATCGAACTGAGGGCCTCAGAGAGTACAGCATGGCACTCTACCAACTGAGTTAAACCCCAGCCCTTTTTACATATACACACATACATACATATACCATACGGTCAGCATGGCATCCAAAACACTTCCAGTGCTAAAAGTGAAGGAAAGCAGAAAAAAGTAAAAACAATAATTGAATTAAAAAATTATTGTTAGGTATGTAAGTGGTATACTGTATCTTAATTAGTGATCCAGTATGCTGAAGGGAACAATAAATACATTTACATTATTTCTTATGGGAAAAAAAGTGCTCAGCAATCAAACTGATCAGCACTTGACCAGCCTTCCAGAATGGACTATGGTCAAGTGCAAGGTACCACTCTACTAACTTTCTTTCTCAGCTGGAATACTAAAGAAGGCTAAGCAAAGGTCAATTACTGTGAACTATTTTGAATCAGGGAGTACACTGGACAATAAAGTATTTGAGTTTGGACGCGCAGTATATCTTGTTATAACAATTTTATTAATTGCTCATAAGTCTTGAACAGATCTTCAACCTCATCTATTTTTTTTTTCAACTGGTAGGATTAAAGAGAGGTAAAACTGGTGCATATAAGTTCTCCATTGTGGGGGACAATTTACTTGGGAATTCTACACAACTGCTTCTAGGCTGGTTGTCTCATGGACTCCCTCTAGTGGGGAAACAGTCTGGTCCATAAGGAGGGGTCTTATTGACAGACTGACATAAAGGTAGACAATTGCTCTTCCATTGTTCTGGTTGTTTGCTATTAAGGTAGACACCTTGAGGTAGAGTTTCTTCTTCTAGAACCTCTTGGTTGTGGTTTAAGGGCCAGAGGTCTCTTTTGTATTGGCTCTTAAAACTATTGTTATTGGAGAGACATAAGCTTGTTAGCCTTTTGGGTTTTTTCCTGTTCTACAGTTCTCTCAAAATGCTCAGCTAAGGCCTTTCTATACCCATCATTCTGCCATTAGATATTCTTGCTAACCATTATGTTTGGAGATTTATCTATTTGGAAACATATATTTCTAGTTCATTCATTTCAATTGCTATGTAACATTGCTGCATGAATAGGCTATAATTTATTAATTCTCCTAGTGATTAATGTTCAGATTTCTTTTAATATGTTGCTATTAGAAACAAGACTACATGGAACACACCTGGACATTTCTCCATGTGCAGTTTCTCTAGGATATAGTAGACCTAGGGGTAGTGGCTTGAGCCAGGCATGGACTTCTTCAACTTTATGCTGCTAAATTGCTGTCCAAACTGGTCCTATCCATGTGTACTCTGCAAAAAAAAGTGTTCATAACAGGCTTGTAGCTGCAGTCTATAGAAGACCCTGCTTATTTATAAGGTTGACCCTTGGCTTGAATTTGGGAATTTAGATTTCTGGAGTATGCCCACTATTTTTTAACTAATACGTCTATCTTACTGTGCCTAAACTGTGCAAACAATGTGATTTATGCAGAACCCTTGCATCTCTTCTCAGAGCTTGGAATTTTGGAACATGCTAATTTGTTTTACTTTCCTTGTTTACTAGTGAGATTGTGCATCTGTTCAGATGTGTACTGACTGTTGCATTTCCCTTTTTGGAAGTAAGTATTCATATTCTTTGCTCATTTTTCTTTTGGGTTTTCTCTTATTGAATCACAGAAATGTTTTACATCTAAATACTAAGTTTTTGTTTATTATACACATTGAAAGTAATTTATCCCCATCTGTGGTCTGTCTTAATTTTTTAGAGGACCTTTTGTTTTTAGAAGTTTTTCATTTGAATGTACTAAAATTAAAGTTGGTTAATTTTCCTCTATAGTAAAAGACTATGGTGTGTGTGTGTGTATGTGTTTATCTTGTGTGTCTTTGGAGAGGATATATGGAGTAGTGTTTAATAATATAGGCTCTCTCTCTCTCATATATGAGAGAGAGAGAGAGAGAGAGAGAGAGAGAGAGCCTATATTGTTGGGCTAGTGCTATGGCTCAGTGGTAGAGTGGTTGCCTAGCATGCACAAGGTACTAGGTTTAGGTAGTAGGTACTACGTTTAGAGAGAGAGAGAGAGAGAGAGAGAGAGAGAGAGAGAGAGAGAGCGCCTATATTGTTGGGCTAGTGCTATAGCTCAGTGGTAGAGTGGTTGCCTAGCATGCACAAGGTACTAGGTTTAGTCTGAAGCCCTAGGGGGAAAAAATGCTTTTCTTTTGTTTGTTTGCTTTTTGGTAGAGCAAGACTTTGTGGGTTTAAATCCTAGCCCCACCATTTATTGTGCAATTTAGTTCAATTAATCTCTCTGTTCATTCATCTATAGAATGGAGATAATCACAGTATCTACTTATTATGTGGTTAAAGATTACAGTACATGATTAAACACATAAAATGCTTAAAATTGTCCCTGTGCACATAGTATTTGGTAAATGTTAGCAACCAACATATTGGTTAAGAAAACTTTTATCTCAGTATGATGAAAACAGTATTTTATTTTGTCTTCCAAGCTTTTTTTATGTTTACCCTTTCAAAAGTGGTGTTATTCTTCCTTTTCCTCAACTGTTCCTTGTTGCCTGAACAAGTCATTCTTTTTTAAAAAAATAAAATTAATTTTACATGTACAGGTGGATCCTCACAAGGAGTCAACTCTGAATAAATGACCAGAGCATGGTGCTTTAATACATTTTAGACAAAGAACAATAAATTTATAGAGGAATGACAGGGCAAATGGATACCTGGACTTGTGTAGTAACTTCTAGAGGTTTTACTAAGAGAGACATGGGAGAGCATGGGGAAGATTGGATTACTTTATGGTTTATTCAGTTTCATTGCAGTCCAGTTGCCAGTGATCAGAGCCATTTTCCAGCTTTGTATGTGAAGGCCATCCCTCTGGAAAGAATCTCTGTGGCTTTGCCACATAGGAAAATAGAGGCCAAATGACCCTTTCTGAAATAACATTTCTTCACGTGAGTTTAGCTTTAGATAATCAACATCCCAATTGGGCATATTTTGAGATGATATGACATGAACTCCTTCAGTTGCCCACTTGGTTTTTCATAGATTTTTTTTTTTTTTTTTTTTTTTTTTTTTAGCAGTAGTTGGGGATTGAGCCAAGGGCTTTGTTCATACATGGTAAGCACTATAGCACTGAGGTGAGCCCCAGCCCCCCTCTTTTAAAATTTTTTATTTTATTTTTTCTTAAGGCTGTTAGGTGGAGTGGACAGGATTGGTGTCAATGTGGGGATGAAGGAGAGCCTCAATGGCCTTGAGTAGGTTATGGGAGCCCAAGTGAGGTGAAGAGGGTATCCAGTGGGAAGTCTGACCCCAGTCAGGGTGGGGTGTCTGCCTAATTGGTAGGGTGGCCCAGGGTGTGGAGTCACAGCCTGAGCAGAGAGGGGATAGGGTTGAATCTTACCAAGCAGAACATAGTAACAATGGATGTGGGAGAAGACAGGACAGCCCATGTAGGGCCTAGAATATCACCCAGACAAGAAACAATAAAGGCCTGCATCAGAGAAAGGGTAGAAATAAAAGCAAGGCAGAGGTAGTTGGGAATCACCTTGCTGTGCTGGGTGCTGTATCTGGGCAAATGGGTGTATGCAGACGGTAAAGGAGGAGGCAGAAGATTCCAAGGTCTTCTACATGATCAAAGGCCACCCATGACCCAGAAAGAGGCCCACACCATCCCTGGAGGCAGGCTTTAGATCATGTGGACAAAGTTCTGGGTCCCAGTGCCATATCCCCTGAGAGCTGTGGACTCTACCCTGTGACAAGGAACAGCCAGAGGACTAGAATGGGGCCTTCAGGGAAGCCTGGATGGCCAGCCAAAGAATTTAGTTTACTGGGACTTGGTTTTCTTATCCATTAAAACAATGCAAACAAAACAATTATATAGAGCTTTAAATAATATTTTCTAGCTGTGTAAGCCTACAATTTTATAAATCTGAAACTTCTAATACTTATGCTTTTCCTAACTTAACCACTTTGGGTAAAGTATGGTAAACATATTTTTACCCTGTAAATATTAGGAATGATAAACTGTGAATCCCATGGAACCTACTGGGCATTGACTCACCACACTGTGGAAAAACAAGTCCCAAACAGCCTCAGCCCAGGCAGCTGAGTCCTTCTGGCGCCTGAAACTGCTATCCCTCAATCCCACACTGCCAGGCTCTGAGGGAAACATCCTCCCTTTTCAAAGCCCTGCAGTCTTGCTGGTGCAGAAAGGCCTCTCCACAGTCAGTAGGGCAAGTTCCCAGGCAGCCACAGAGACCCTTTCCTCTGAGCCCAGAGCCTTGCCACTTCACTTCCCCACTCCTGTCCCTTCAGGGAGCCATAGTGGCAGGCACAGATGAAGCCTTGTGAGCTTCTTACTCAGACTGAAAGAGATTTCTCTTCTGATCCCAGCTATTCCAAAGTCTTGAGCTCCCCAAAGAAGACCGGAAGCTTCAAAAATCTGAGAAGTCATATGCCTGGAGCGACTCCTTAGTGGCTTTGTTTTCTGAATCGATTCTCTTCATGTCTTCCTTCTTTTCCTCTTCCTTTTCTTCCTCCTCCTCCTCTTTATAATTTTCCCTTATTAGTCCAGACTGGTGGATCATTCACTAGATTAACACACTTTCAGGAGAGTTGGCCCAAGCTTCCAACTGAAATACCCCTTGAATGTAAGCACACTGTGGCAGCATCTTGCCTTCCTACACTTTCCTCCTGCTCACTTGTTGACTGATATTTTGTAAAGCATAGCTTCCCTGTTGCTCAGCCTTTGCTGCTTTTGGGGGCCTTATGTTCTTGGACCTACTTCTTTTTTGTATATTATTTGTTGGATTTTCAGTTTGCTAGGTTCCCAGATTGGTGAATGTTTACTAAGCATTTTCCTTTTGTCAGGAGCCAGAAGAAAACAAAATTAAAAAGACACAGATCTTGCCCTTGGACCCCTCAAGTGTAAGGAGACAGAAGTTAATCCAAGCTTTTCCCCCACAGGAGAGTGGATTTTACCTGTACCCAACTCTTTCCAGTCCACAATGCCTTTCTGGAACCCCTGTGCTGCAGATGACTGCTCATGTCCCCTCCTTGCTTAGTCTTCTTTCCAGTGACACAGTAGTTGCTAATCTGCTTCTGGAGAATCTGAGGTAAAGACTTCTCCATCTGTTCTCACTTTCTTCCATGTGCCCTTTTCAGCAGCAATTGCTGGGCCTCAGCAACTTTTTCCTGCGCTTCTTTCCCTCTGCACCCTCCAGGATGCTGAAGAATCCCCACAATATAATGTGGGTTTACCTGCACTGCTCTTGAAAGGGTTTGGACTACATGGAATGGAGCCTGCCTTGGTAAAGAAATACATTTATGTTCCTCATCCATGGTCTTCTGAAATGGTTTCATTTAGAACTATTATTTTCTGGTTCCTAGTGGGTTATGTGAACTGCTACAAGCCTGTGAGCCATTCCCTTCCACCACCCCTACAGAACACATACTCATCAGCACTGCAGAGGTGCACAGCGCTGCATGGTGAGGCCTTGACTTCATCATGTGTTTACAGAGACATGTCAGGTCTCATATCCAACCAGAATCACTCCAATCTATCTATGCCTCTTTGTCTCCTGTCCTGATTATACCTGTGAGATAGGTAAACTAAGCTGGGCAAATATCTGTGAAATGTAGATCCAGATAGTACCCACAGACAATGGGTAGTGTTCACTTGTATTGCCAGTCAGGTGTTTTCCTTAAGCTGACATGAACAGCAAGAGCAGCCCATTCACGTCCCGTCCAGGGGTGCAGAATCTTGCCAGGACTAGCGCTGCTGTGGGAATGACTCTCAGGGAGCCTCACAGCAATGGGGTGGTGCTGCACACTCCACAGAGAATGTCTGAAACCCTACCACATGTGTGCACCAGGGAATAAGTCTGTGGTAAGAGGGCATTTTATTTCTCCTTGAAAAAAACACCCTGCCCCCATAACAGCAGATCCATTTGAAATGAGGCTGATGCTGAGGCCAAAGCTACCAGTGGGAGGAACTGGGATTTCTACTTCCATGGTGAGGATGAAAAAGGTTATTGTATTTGTTTGGCTGGGTCAGTTTCTCATCATGAGTTCCAGTTGAGCCAGCCAGTTCTGGTTTACTTCTGAAAATGCCTCCTCTCAAGTTTGCTGTCTGTTCCTCCTGTGTTTGTTTTCTGCTGCAGGAGGATCATTGATGCTGGCCAGGTGTGTTCAGGTGACCATATGGGCAAAGGCACCTGCATCTCCAGCTGCCCATATTTCCTTCCCAGCTACAGAGAATGAACCGCATAGAAGGAGATCAGACCTGTGGAAGGAGAGCAGATAGACTCTTGTCAGGTTGGTCTTCTGAAGTGATGGAGTGATTGATTGATTGATTGTCATCATTGTTTTTGAGACAGGATCTCACTATGTAGCCCAGGCTAGCCTCAAACTCTCCATCCTCCTGCCTCTGTTTCCCAAGAGCTAGGATTACAGGTGTGCACCATCACTCACAGCAGAATGACTGCTTTTAGATTTGAAAAGTCAAATCGCCATCTCTGGAGGAAGCTCAGCTGAAGGCACTGTGGTTCTGTCAGATCATGAGGGTTATGGGCTGTTTTGTTTCCTTATCTGTGAAATGGTCAGACTGATGGTCTTTTGGGTGCCTGGGCTGAAGATGCAAATGTTCCTTAAAGAGACTCACACCTCTGTGTGCATGTGTGCTTACATCTTAGGGAGAAGCCATACTCTCAGTGCTGTGTCCAAAGGCTGTTACAGTCTTTGAGTTTTTATCCCAAGAAAGTTGTTATGGTCTTACTGGCTTAAAAGCAAAACTTCATAATTTACATCAGCCTTGAACCCAGATTTCCCTTTGTCTACATCTCCAGGGTGGCTCCTAGGAAGCATGAACATTTGACTGGGGGATGGAGGAAGAGGAAAGAGTCAAACTGGGGTTCAGGATAGCAGACTCTAGATCAAATTTAGGCACTAAGTTCATGCTCCTTAAGAAGTGGATCTAAGGGGAACTTCCTAACTGAGGAGACATTGTCTCCAGTCATGAAGTTCAAATTGAGTTCCTGAACCAATCCTAGCTATGGGGAGGAGGAGTGTGGAAGGGAGAGATGGGAGGTAGGCCTCATCTATATGAAATATGGGTTATCCAATTATCTGGCTTAAAAATCAGACATCCTGCTGGGTGCAGTGGCACAAGCCTGTAATCCCAGCAACTTGGGAGGCAGAGGTAGGAGGATTGCAAGTTTGAGACCAGAGGCAGTTTGCGTAATTTAGCAAGACCCTGTCTCAAAAAGTTAAAAAATAGGCTGGGGGTGCAGCTCAGTGGCACAGCACTCGCAAAACATGTAAGTGCAAGGCCCTGGCTTCAACTCCCAGTACCACAAAACAAACAAACAAACAAACAAACTACAATAACAACAACAACAAAAAGAAAGCCAGATATCCTATGCTAGGTGCCATGGTGCATACCTGAAATCTCAACAACTTGGGAGGATGAGGCAGGAGGATCATGAGTTTGAGGCCAGAGGCAGCCTGTGCAACTTAGTGAGACCTTGTCTCAAAAAAAAAATAAACAGGGGCTGAGGATGAAGCACAATGGTAGAGCACTTGCCTAGTATGCACAAGGTCTGGGGTTCAACCTACAGTACAAAAAATAAAAAACAATAAAATCAACAAACAAAAACAGAAACACAAAAAAACAAAAAGACACATATCTTCTTAAGAAGATGACTAAAACAGCATCTAGGGCTGAGGACATGCTCTGAGGTGGCACAGGAATCCCAATCAAGACACAAGTACTTAAAAAACTTCTGAAACTGATAAGGATAAAGGTGATATGAGGGAACTCTGTAACAGTGTATATAAATAAGGATCAGAAATTGGCCTGAGTTGCTTCTGATTCTGGAAACTCCATGTGGTGGCCATGCAATTATTAAGTTGTAAGTTGTAAGTAATTATTCTAAGTTGTCATCTATCGTCTATTGTCTATCAAGACCTTGGCATCCATTTTTGTAAAATGGACTGTGAGATTTTATAACACCTAATCCCAAAAGATGTTTTCCAAGACTGAATCCTTTAAAGACCTTAAAAACGTTCATGACAAGCAGATCTCTAGTTGATGAAATGTCTGCTTAGTCCTTGCTCCAAACCTGGGGCTGTGAAGCCATCGGCCTGCTGAACTTCCAGAAGGTTGGCATTCATGCTTGTTCAGGAGCAAGCTGTGAATGTTCTCTAGAACCCCTTCAGAGAAAAGATCTTTTTCTTGTTCGAAAGATACTTGGAGGAAAATTATTTTAAAGTAGTATAATGTAAACAAGAACACAATTACTACCTGTTTCATGGCAGACTTACTTATATATAATGTTCTACAAAAGATTTTTGCAAACCTTCATAAAGATAGTATATCCTGAAGTCAAATTTAGGTTTTGAATTAAAAATTTATTATAAGAGTATGCAAATTTAACAAATAAACTATAGTTTTTCTAATATTTGTAAACAAAAGTGTGACAAACATAATAAGAAAAATGATCACATCCAGTAAGGGGAAAAAGTTTGGAATTAACCACTGCAGATCACAGACCATGAGTGCCTCTGACCTGGACCAGAGTTGACTTAGTGTTAGCTACTTAAGAGGCAATATGCAGCTTGGTACAGTGGTGCATGCCTGTGATCCCAGCATTCAGGAAGTTGAGGCTGGGGGATCTCTAGTTCAAGGTCAACCTGGGCTACATAATGAGACCCTGTGAAAGAAAAAAATAAAAGAGAGAGTATATGTTGGCAAGTGGGGAGGAGATGTTTGGTAGTTCTAGGAAATAATTTTGCTACCCAACTATGTATTCTCTGTTATAAAAAGGATTCATAGTTGTAAGTGACTTCCAAAGATAATTTTCACAAGGTGCAGTGGCTAATATCTGTACTCTCAGCAACTCTGGAGGCAGAGGCAGGAGGATCGCAGGTTCGAGGCCAGAGAATCCTGAGTAACTTATCAAAACCCTATCTCAAGATAAAAAATAAAAAATGTGCTGGGGGTGCAGCCCAGTGGTAGAGCACTTATAAAGTATGTGTGAGGCCCTGGGTTCAACCCCCAAGTACTATAAAAAAAAATTTTTTTTCTACCGGCATTAACAGCAACTACAAGATGTAAAAATGCAAAACAGTATCTGGAAAATCAGCAAAACTAACTTTCCCTGGATAGGCATCTTTACTTACACATTTTTGGGCTCGTTAGGGGGTGGGAAGTGAGGACAAAGTCAACCTTGCCAAGTAGCCATAGGGTTTCTATTGGCCAAGAGGAAGGGGAAACCTTTATTATAAGTACTGCTTTGGAATGGAGTCTTTCTGTCATTAGCTGTATTTAGTTTTCCTTGTAATTAAGAAATTGGTTGAGAATGAGCACTCTATGGGAAATAAGGATTTGCATATCTGTGGTTTAGGGGGAAATGCTTTGATTTGATTTGATTTAGTCTACAGGTAAGTCAGGAGAGTTTATTCAGGCTGTGTTAAAGTGCTCTTTAAAATGGCAGGCTTAAGCCAAGGCACCTGGGTGCTGGCACCTCCTCTGGTACTTTCTCTAGTTTTCTCTGTCTGGGGAACTGGGAGGTGGGGTGTGCTCCTTGCTTGCATACTGTGCTAGGACCGCACCTGGAAGCATCTATCCTGAGTGTTATCTCAGGCCAGGATCCATACCTCCTATTGCTTCTCCCCTCATCTTGATACCTTTCTAAAGAAGAAAGAGCCTCCTCCTGAAACAGACACTGACCCTTGCTCTAACCAAACAGGTTCGCCATTGGGGCAAAGTGCCAGTTAATTCCCTTCCTTGGAAACTCAAACTTAGAACTATAACCAGACACAGCTCTCAGGTATCCCAGCAGCCAAAATGTTTTAATGTTTTCTCCTTCTTGCCTGCTTCTTACTTCAAAAACCCAAAGTTTAGGTTTTTGCTGTAAGCAAAAATATTGGGAAAATTCTCAAAAATGCTCTCTCATACCATCCAAATGGTTTCTGGATTACAACAGTGACCCACATATCTAGTGGTTGAAAAATCCTTCAGCACAGAACTGGTGGGGAGTGGTAGGGACAGAGCAAGGAGGTCTGAGGCTGTGGTGGGAATATGGTGGGGATGTGGTTTTGGTGGGGCGTTCTGTAGGAGGCCTAAGCCTTGGGGCATCTCAGGCCCACTGGGCTAGCTGGGCCCCTGAGCTAAAGACCTGCCTCAAACAGAGGACTGTGAAAGGGCAGCAAGAGTACCTTGGCTTGTTGGCTGGCTCCAGCAGCTCGAGGGTGCAGAGGGAGGTCATGAATTTCAGTCTGTTGTTTTGCAAAGTTCACAAATACCTGGAGGCAAGAGAAGAGTCAGAGCAAGTAGATGTTTCCAGAAAAATGGCACCCTTTACCCACCTACCCACTTTGCTCTATATTTCCCACAGTTGACATACAGCCCTGCTGGGGTAGGTTGTGTCCTGCCCAGAGGAGGCTGGCTTCCCACAGAAGCCTGGCCACCAGTGCCCCGGACAGGGCTTGCTAAGCCAAGGGCATTCCTGCAGGAGGATTCAAAAGACCTTGGACACCAGATGCTGGGGTAACTAAGGCAAGGCAGAGTCTCAGCTAGCAGTGTCTACTCTTTTAAAGAAGAAACTAAAGAAAGGTGATTGATCTCTGTCCTGGGCTTCATTCAAGGGGCAGTGTGGCCACAACTGCCTAAGGAGTCAATGTGGGCTCCACCTGCTTAAGGCTAACAAGAAGGAGTAGGTGAGCAGGTGAGCTAGCTCCTCTAAGGGTAGAGACTTGCCTGCTGCCACTGTTTCATTGAATTGTCTTTAAGAATGTTTATCAAAACACCCAAATTTTTAAATAACCCAAAAACAAAAAACCCAGGAACAACTCAGATGTCCACTAATTCATGAATGGATGGATAAGCAATATGTGGTGTATATACATACAGTGGAATATTATTCAGCTTTGTAATGGAAGGAAATTCTGGCCCTTACTACATTGTGGTTGGACTCTTGGGGACATTATGCTAAGTGAAGGAAGCCAGTCACAAAAGGACAAATACAATCTGACTGTACTTTTATAGATACCTAGAGTAGTCATTTTCATAGAGAGAGAAAGTAGAATGAGCCAGGTGTGGTGGCCCATGCCTATAATCTGTACTCAGGAGGAGCGTGAATTTGAGGCCAGTCTGGCTACAAGTAGCAAGACTCTATCTAAAAAAAAAAAATATATATATATATATATATATATATAATAAAAACAACAAAGTTAAATGGTAGTTGGCTGTTGAAGGAGGAGGGAATGGGAATGGGAAGTTAGTGCTTGGTTTTAGTTAATTTCAACAGTGAAATTAGTGAAGCAACAGGAAGAGAATTCTGGGAGCTGGGTGGTAGTGATGGTTATGCAACAATGTAAACATACTTAATGCCTCAGAACTGTACATCAAAAATAGTTGAAAAGGTAAATTTTATGTTACATATATTTTACTACAACAAAAATTTATTACACTTCAAAAAAAAAAAAAAAAAAAAAAAAAAAAAAAAAAAAAAAAAAAAAAAAAAAAAAAAAAAAAAAAACCCTGCACAGGGTACATCAATCAAAACTGAACTGCAAGTACACTTAAAATAGGTGTATTTTGTTACATGTAAATTATACATGAGAAAATTTGACTTGAAAAGAAAAAACAAAAAAGCCACCACCACAAACCAGCAAGCATGAAATAACATGTAAGGGAAGAACAATGTCAAAAAAGTTGATGAAGCTTGCTGATGACTAAAATAGTATTAGAAAATAGTTTCTGAAATGCCACATTTTACCCTACAGGCCACAGGGTTGAGAATGTGTTAGAAACGGGGAATGCCATGCTGGCCTTCTGTGTAGTTGTGGCCCTGTGTTTGCACCACCTGTGCTGAAGCTGGTACCCAGGGTGGACTGACCTGGTCCAGCGTGGTCTGAGTGACGGAGTACTCCTCAATGAGGAGGCTGTCCTTGTGGGAGATAAGGAGCTGGAAGATCCTGGCCAGGGAGGAGGAGGAGACCTGGAACTGGAGCATGTTGTAATGCCGCTCCCTCTGCACGCTGCCTGGGAAGTTGCCCTGAAAGAACTGCTCCACCGGATTCAGATCAGGAAGCACGTCATCCTTTGGGGACTTGATTTTCATTGTGACGATGTAGCCATCACCAAACCTAGGGCATGCACAGTGTGGTACAGGCCTGTTAGTGGGTGGGCCTAAGGCAATACCAAAATAAGGAGTAGACTCACTAGGCATAAGGCAGATTAAAGGCCCAAGCCATAGGCCTCTGGTGCATGTTTAAAACCAGTAGGAAAAAAATCATGATAGTTGTCAGAGAGCTGTTTTGTACCAATTTATATAGGTCTAAATGTCTGTGGTAAAGTGGGGCTGCTGGACTTGGTAAAGTCAGAGGTGGCTGTAGCCCCAGGTGAAGATCCCAGGCCCATCCATAAAGGCAAGTAGCTGGTGCACAGTGGGTGGTGGTAGGGGCTGAAAGGCCTTCATGAGATTCCTGTGGGGAGCAAAGGTTTGGGAAGGCAGCATTTCCTGATGAAGCTTCTAGAAGCAAATGGAGCTCTGTTGTGGTTGGCTGTGAAATGTCCCCTGAAGACTCATATTTCAGGCTTGGTCTTCAATGCAGCAGTGTTCAGAGGAAGGGCTTTGAGAGGTGACTGGATTATGAGTGCTCTTTCTTCATCAATGGGTTAATCCATCGTCCTATTACTCTCTTTGCTTCCTTCGTGCTATTAGGTGACCTGTCTCCTCTCCCACATGCTCCTGACACCATAATTTTCTGGCTTGCCTTAGGCCCAAAGAAATGGAGCCAGCTGATCATTGACTGAAACTTCTGAATCCATGAGCCAAAATAAACTTATTTTCCTTTAAGTTGGTTTTTCTCAGGCATTTTGTCACAGTGATGCAGAGCTGATTGACACAAACTTCCAGGGCTATTGGTGCTTCCCTCCTCCCTCACCAGTTTTGCTGTCATCCTCACATAGATGAAGCACAGTCCACAGAGTGTGTGAATGGCCAGCTGGTGACTGCACAGATTTACATCAGGGAGTAATGTGTCTATTATAGTTTGCTGCAAAGCTCCTTCTATGATTTAGGGTGCTTCTCTATAGTAAGAAGGCTTTCATCTTTCAGCTCTAGATAACTGGCTGTCCCTCCACACAGCAACATGACCCTTTCCTCCTCTATTATGAGGATCTAGAGGAATAGAAGAAAAGGAGTAGGGAAACATCCTCCAGCAGTTGGGCATAGGGAGTGAGATGCTGATGCAGGTCTAGTGCGCTCACATGCTGATGCCCCCATAGATATCTATGTAGTCTCTAAGCTGTAGCTGTTCAAGAAATCAGAGTCAAATAACCATTTCCCAAGTGTAGTTAATCTACTAGACCTTTCTGCCTTGATGCATATGAAGGATGATTTGTGTGTGACACACTTCCATGTACCCACTGAGATTTGCACCTCATTACAGATGAGGTGGGGCTGGGATTTAGCTCAGTTGGTAGAGCGCTGTGCTGCAGTCTCTGAGGTCCCAAGTTCAATTCCCAGCACTGCAAAAATGGGAGAAGGACATGGCAATCCACTCCCAAGGCAATCCTAAAACAGTCAGCCATTGAAAACCCTATGAGGGTCGCTATGAGTTGGATAGTGACTCGACGGCACCTAACAGCAACAGCAGTACAGATGAGGTAGGTTCTATGCTGTCCATTTCACTAACTAGCTTGATTGCTTACATTCTGGGCTCTTGGTTAGTGTGTTAAATAAATGAGTGACAACTATAAATCCACTCTTTCCCAGGTTATAAGACATAGCAGAATGCAAGGGAGCATGGCAATGTTATGACAGTCTTACGTTAACTGATGGTTGGCTATAAATAATAAGGAATTACTTACAACAGTTTACAATTTATGGTACAGAATAATCCTACCTAAGATTATTGGCATTGTTGGCTTATCATACAACATATGAACATCTTTCACACTCAAAAGCATACAATGTTCTAGAAAGGAAAACTGATTCTCAAGACATTTGGTCTGCTACATTGGTTGTGGACTGTTATGAAACAGGCCGGGGGCCCTGGATCTGTAGGGATAAGTGGAGTAATACTGAATGGGTAACAGGGGCCCTCCTATATCCCAGCCAGACTCAGAAAATGTCCTGGAACCCCCCCCAACCCAGAGACCCTAGGGAGCCTTCAGCCACAAAGAAATTAGCCCAATATTGAGGAGCTTATCAGCACAATGGTTTTCTCCACCTGCTTCTGCAGAATGAAGCCTAACCACCAGCAGCCTGTGCCCATGGGATGGGGGGCCCCCAGGACCCTCCCAAGTGTCCACAGACACTAGTCTGGTTGAGCCCCTCAAAGGTAGGAAAAGGTGTGCCCCCTTCCATCTGCTTACTTGTACTTGAGGTGCTGAATGGTGCCCAGACACTGGAAGGTGCCCTTTACCATGATGGCAAGCCGGGTACACAGAGCCTCGCATTCTTCCATGCTATGGGCAGGAGAGAGGAGGTGAGGTGATGCGGGATGGGGCAAAGCACCCCCAGGCACCTTCCCCCACCACGAGACTCTCTTGCCTGTGGGAGGTGAGGACCACGGCTCTGCCTTCTCTGATGATGCTCACGATGGTGTTCCACAGCATGCGGCGTGCCTGGGGGTCCATCCCTGTGGTGGGCTCATCCTGTGGGTGTGGAGAGAGCAAGGGGGTGGGGACTTGGACTTGACCTTTCTTGGTCCCTGCATCCTTCCTGGGCTGACTCGGTCTGAGCAGCAATGGTCTCTGCAAAGAATGAGCTGACAGACATGTATGCAACTCTTCTCCAGTTGGGCAAGACAGGGTACTAGCTGCGGGTACTAGGGGTACTAGCTGCGGGGTGTGAAAGGCAGGTGAATCAAACAGTAAAGAAACATGATGTACCCTTCTAGATTCATTTCATCCTGTGAGTGGATTAGTGTTGGTTAAGGCAATGGCAGAATTATCCATAAAAAGGGGATATAGGGAAAAATTGCAAGTGTGCTCATAAGGGGGCAGGGAGATAGCTCAGGTTGCTTTTTAGTCCCCTCCATGTCTGAGGATCCACAGCCTCAGAAACCTGAGACTGTATCAGCCTGGAGCCCCAGGCCTGCTCCAGCTCAGGTGAGAGTCAGCAGCCTCTGAATCAGGTCAACACTATTGTCCACTTTGGATCCCACTCTAACCTCCTGAGGTGGTAGTGACTTTTGACCAGATAGCAACATTTCCCAGAGAGGGCAGAACTTCCCTGTTGTGAGCTTGTGGCCCCTCAAGAGACTTCTCAGGAACTCACACTCAGGCTGTGCTGTGACTCATTTCCCCCAAAAGGCATGAACCTAACACCAGGCTGATTTACTCAAAAAGAAGCAACAAATGAGTAATCCAGACAAAAGCACACTGCTGCATTTTCTAAAGCTGCTGGTCCAGAACGTATTTCCCCAACCCAGGAGATGCAGACTTGAGTCAACTCTTAGGGCTGCCTGTCCCCGAAGGTCGTGGTGCTCTCACCAGCAGCACCAGGGGTGGGCAGCCAATGAGTGCAATGGCCGTGGAGAGCTTCCGCTTATTGCCCCCACTGTACGTGCCGGCCAGGTGGTCTGCATAGAGAGACAGGCCCAGGCTCTGAATGCTCCAGTTTGTAACCTAGGGGAGAGAAAGAAATCCCATTTGGTGAAGACATACAAGTGAACATCCCAGACCGCCACAGTTCCAAGCTGTGTGGGTGCCTAGATCTAATCCCCTGCCCCAGGACAACAGACCCAGGTAGGCAGAAATAGAGCCACCTGCTGGCTTGTGTCCTCTGGCCCACGATTCAGGCCCAGAGTCTCCTCTCCACTCTGTACCTTTGATCCCACCATGGCTTAGCTCAACACTCATTAGGTGCAGCCCTGTGGGAAATGGCCTTCTGCCCTACAAAGACTGAGGTGGCGTTTCTCACTTAGTGTCATGAACTATGGTTAGGTATGGAAAAAGGAAGAGTTCTAGGGTGTCTTTGAGAAGATGGTGAGCCCAAGGTCCATTGGTTCCACCCCTCCACAGGGCCACACCTATTGTCTGGTGCATCCAATGCATACTTATGGAGCACCTTCTCTGAGCTAGGCACTT
>VMDO01000481.1:45366-128926 GCA_007922755.1 Pedetes capensis
CTATTGTCAGTGCTTCTCTGCTGTGCATAGGGTTTTCAATGGCAGATTGATTTTTGGGAGGGGGTTGCCAGGTCCTTCTCCCAAGCCTACAGCTTCTGGTGTTCCCAGGCGGTCTCCCATCCAGGTACTAACCAGGCCTGACCCTGCTTAGCTTCCGAGATCTGATGGGATCGGATGCCACAGGGCTACAGCTGCAGGCAAGTAGCTAGGCACTAGGGGAGGAAAATGGGACACTGCCATTGCTGCTGTACTCACAGGTAGGAGAGGTGACTGGCAATTGAAACAAACAGAAGAATAGCAGACTGTTGCCATGCTTTGATGGGACTCAGCAGGGAGCTATGATAGAGAATAACAGGGGTGGGGTTGGGGGGATATGCGTGTGCACGCTCATGCACAGGAAAAAAGTAGGAAAGTCACTGGAGATAAGTCCACCATGCCTTTGTCTTCTGGGTCTGTTGTACTCTCTGCCTGGAATGTTCTTCCTGAGGTATCTCTGTGGCTTACTCACCTCCTTTAGGCCTTCACTGGGAAGTCACTTCCTCTGTGAGGCTTTCTCTGGGCTATTCTACCTAAAAGTGCAAACCCTACCCAAACAATTCTTTCTTGCTTAGTTTCCCCCTCAGGATTTTCCATGCTAACTTACTGGTTATGTTACTTATTAATTCATTGTTTGTCCCATTAGAACAGAGGCACCATTTTTAACTTTTTAGTTGGAAACATTACAAAAATGTGTAATAGTACAAAGAACAAACTAAGCCTCCCTGCCAGACACACATTTTTTCTGACCCATTTGAGAGTAAGTCACAGACCTTCACTTCTAAATACTTCCCCACATATTTCCCAAGAATAGGGATATGCTCTTACACAACTGCAGTTCAGTTATCAAAGTCAGCAAATTTAACACTGTTGGGATGCTTTTATTTAATCTATTGTTCATAATTCAGTTTTGTGAATTGGCCCAATAAAGTCTTTCATATCATTTTTTCCTTCCAGCACAAGACACAATTTACTGTCTATTGTTTGGTCATTATGTCTCTTTAAAAAAATGTATTATTATTGTCTTGAGACAGGATCTATGTAGCCCAGGCTGGCCTCAAACTCACAATCCTCCTGCCTCAGCCTGCTGAGTGCTGGGATTGTAAGTGTGCTCCATGATATCTGGCTCATTATGTCTCTTTGGCCAACTATGATCAGGAACATTTTCATAGCTCTTTGTTTGTCTTTTTGACTTTGATATTTTTGAAAAATACAGTTCCTCCTTTTTTCTTTCTTTTAAATGGGCCATTCTTTTTTTGGAGTTTGATAGTTTTTTGTGATAAAATTCAGGTTACACATTCTCTGTCAGGATTCTATGTAAGTGAAGTCATGTCCTTCTCAGGGTATCAGATCTGGAGGCCTGAGAGGTCCACCTGCTCCTTCTAGCTGATATTAAATTTGATCACCCAGTTAAAATGTCTAATTTTTCCATTGTAATGTTGTTGCCTTCTTACAACCAATAAGCAATTTGTGCAGATGCTATTTTTTTTTTTTTTTTTTTTGCAGTACTGGGGGTTGAACCCAGGGCCTCATGCCTGCATGCTCTGCAAGTGCTGGACCACTGAGCTGTGCCCTCAGCCCATTTTTTTTTAGTTTATTTGAGACAGGGTCTCACTAAGTTACGCAGACTGCCTCTGGTCTCGAACTTGCGATCCTCCTGCCTCCGCCTCCCAAGCCGTTGGGATGCAGATGCTATTTCAAAAACATACAGATATCTTATTTCTCATTAAAAATTATTCCCCCTAGATTATCCATTGATGATTTCTATGCAATCCAGTCTTTAGAATTGTCATTGTAAAATGTTTTTTCAATTCCAGAACTTTTCCACAGTAACCATTTGGCTCTCAGCACTTGACTATAAGCAAGAGTCTTTCCTTCTCTCCTGTTTATTTAACAGTACAGAATTACAAATACCTACTTTCCCCAGAATATTTTGTAGCCTTTCATGGCATTTAATTATCTTGATGCTCAAATTGGTCCACATTTGGACATTGGGAGCACCATCAAGATGGCTCTTCTATTTTTGTGACATGCCTCACCATTTTAAAGAACTTCCTTACTTTCTGGCACAGTGTTTTGCTCCAGCCATGGAATTAATTACTTATCTGAAGAGTAATAGTTCCTTTTAGTAGCTAATGTTATAAAGACTAAAGTCTGGGCAGTAAGTGTGCTCATTGCTACTGTGGTATTTTTATATCTTGCCCCTTTCAGAGGAAAGATAAACACATACACACAAATATGCACATCCATATACATGCATATGTGCGCTATATGTGAGCACATCTACATGTATACACAAACGTGCATATGAACACTTCATGAATTCACAGTGATGTCTACAATTCCAATCCATCCCCATGAGTTCCCTCCTGCTTTCCTCTTTTCCATATTTGTATGTTACTTTTTCCACAATGAGAATGCTGCCTCCTAAAAACATCCACACATGTATTATTCATTTACTTAATTCTAGAACATATCTAAAATTATTTCAGAATCGCTTTGCTCATATCATTGAAAAAAAAAAAAAAAAGACTAAAAGCAGCTCACAGATTGTTGTAGTTCTTTGTCCTCGCTCCACCCTGCCCAGGGCTGGGGATAAACAATCACACTGTGCTCACGAGTCCTTTTAGTTCTCTCTTCTATCTGCATGACTATGATACTTATTTGAAGTAAAATTGGTAGTTTGTTTCAGTGTATATTCAGTTTAGGTTTTATTTTTGTTTTTGCTTTAGCCCTTTCTTATTCTTAATGATTTAGTTTTATTTTTGAATATGTAGAACATTAACATACTTCCAAAAGTCAAAACTATATAAAAAGATACCCTCTGAGAAGTGTTATTCCCTCCCATCTTCCTATCACCCCAACCTTGTCCTGCTCATCACATATTCATTATTTACTGGTTTATCCTTCTTATATTCTGTAGTGTAAGTGGTCAAGTATATATTTTCTTAATTTTCCTACTTTCTTACATAAAAGTACCATTCTACATGTTTTCTTTTGCAATTATTTTTTCATTTAATATCAGTGAAAATAACTCCATATTAATTTACAGAGATCTTCTCTGTTCTTTTTTATGGCTTTATAAAACTTTGTTGTGTTTATATACCATAAATTATTCAACTAATCTACTATGCCAAAACATTTAGGTAATATCCAATATTTTACAACTGTAAATGCAGTACATATGTGTTTTGTATTGTGGGATGTGTACACTCAGGGTAAATTCCCAGAGGTGTGATTGCTGAGCAAAAGGATACATGTGTATATCATTTTGTTAGATAAGTGCATAGGGACATTTTCTGCTTGTTTTGTTCACTGCTCTATCCCCTGCTTCTTGGCATACAGTAGATACTAGTGAGCATTTGTTGGAATAAATGAATGGATAGCATGTTTCAGTTTCCTATCTCTACACCCACTTTTTCATTTTGTTTTGGTTTTGGCAGTGTTGGGGATTGAACCCAGGACCTTGTACATGCCAGGCTAGCACTCTACCACTGAGGTACATCCCTAGACCTCCAATTTCTTGTCTCCAAATGAATGTATTCCATAAAACAGGCTTATGGTTTACCACACTCCTGTGTGACCACAACAAACCAGTTTTTACCCTCTCGATTTCCTTTGCTGGTATACCCCGCAGCCGGGCATAAAGGTAAAGATGTTCTCGGCCTGTGAGCAGATCATCGATTGCATCAAACTGAGGACAGTAGCCCATATTTTGATGGATGTCAGAGATATTTGTTAAAATGCTGCAAGAAGAAATGGCAATTAGTGAGTTTCCTTCTAAGAAGGGGTGACCAGACAGCTGGGGCTAGAGAGGCTTCTGCCAATGGGATAAGACTCTCTTCTTTTTCCTACTTTGCTTTAGAAATATTTACAGCATTTAAAAACCAAATGGGGACTCTTTGGTTAGAAACATAAACTTCAGGAATTCTGAGCTTTCTTTTGTTTTGTTTTTTTGTTTTTTTGTTTTTTAAAATTGTTTCAACATCACTATGCTTACAGAAGTACACTAATATTGGTTAATAGAATGCAATTTAGCTTATCCTACACAATTTCAAACCATCTCTTGGTACATGGTCTATGATTTTTTTAAAATGCAATCTGGTTTATTTTTATCTACTACAAATGTATAAAAGATCCTCCATCAAATGCTGCTGAAGGTGGCAGCAAGAACCTTGAGTAATATATTTTTGGTTTGCCTCAGGAAAATAACAGGTATTGCACTGTAAAAGATTATAAAATTGATGCAACAAAACATTGCTGTAATATTACAATGCCAGTTTACAAAGTTCAGTAACTAATGGATGTAGAAGGGCATGGGAGAAAGCATACAGACACAGATGGAACTGTAAAAGCTATCTGATTTAGTTAATATTGCATGTAGATTGTAAATCTATACAAACCAAGATTCAGATAATTTCTGAATTAACACTATTGGCTCATTTCATCTTCTAAGGGCAACAAGGGAACTCCACATGATAGCTCTTGGTTCTTCTGATTTATACAAAGAAGAAAAATTAAGTTTTCTCTCTAGCTTTTCAGTCCAAAAGTATGCACATGACAGGGGGGACATTCAGTGAGGTCAACTTGGGTATTAGTTTGTATCAGCACTCATCTGCAAAATAGTTCTCCAAGTTAATGACCACGTCTTTAGAAGTGACTCTAAAAAAATAAAATGGCCCTTCTTGGAAGACTAGCACAAAACATCCAGCCATAGTTATAAGGAACTTTATCAAAACAATGCAGTCCCTTATGAATGACGCCTCAATTAAACAAAAAAAGTCACCCCATAATAAGAAGCTCTGAAAAAAAGAGAAGAAAATATAACTTAAAATATTTTGAGAAACAATGTGAATACAGGTTCAAAAAATAAGGATATATTTTCATATGACTACTAGGATTAGGCTTGTTCTAGCATTTCTAGTTTATCACAAGTTACTGCACATCAATTTATAAATAACATGTTCATTTTTTGTTCTTTTATCAAAAGAGAAAATTCTAGCTTCAATTCTATTGAGGAAGGCAACTGAAAAATAAGATTCAAACAGTTCTGTGCAAATATCACGTTTTTCAAATGGAAGAACTCCCAGCTGGATTCCAAGTTCCAATTACCAATATCCTTTTAATCAAAACATTTTTAATAAGTATAAACATATGGCATTAAGGTTCAGGACCTAATATAGGCCTAATAATCAAGTCCTTGTTTTTTGGAAGGAAGGCCTCAAGTCCCAATCAATTTCCAGCAACAATGTTATTTATGAATCAGTTTAATAAGGAATTTGGATATCCTTCCTTTTTTTTTTTTTTAAGCTTTCTTAAAGACTAGATTAGAAATTAGTTCGATTTCCTGGAAAGCATTTTTTTCCTTTGCAGTATGAAAGAATCCACAAAGACCTCTTCCCCATTTCTGAATTTTGAATCTAGTCAGATCCTTCTAAGTTTCCATGTGCAAGGTTAATTGAATACCTATTACCTGAAAGTCAGTTTTGGATTGGATCACTTGTGAGTTTAAAATCAAAGGGAAGACCAGGTAGAAAAAAGTTATCAGTGGTTTTTAATCTCTTTCAGACATTTGGGAAGTAGCTAGAAAAGACAGATATCTCACAATGGATGTTAACGTCTCCATCTGAATTTATTGGCAGAGATTGAGCCAATGAAAGAGAAATAATCAGATAACTCCCCAGAGCAAGAAGCTATCAGGAAGCAGAGATAAAGTGAATTGGGTTCTATCAATTCTCTTTGACTAACATAGTATCCCCCATTAAGAAAATATAATGACTTGATGAAAAATAACCTATACATAGACTATTTGGTCTAATCTCATCTTCTTTCCCTTATAGTTTAGGATTTATGAATTAAAGATTGATGTAATAGGATAAAACAGAGAGAAGCCCTGGGAGTTCTTCACTGTGACAAAAGCCATTAACAGTGTGGGTAGGCCAGTTAAAACCACCCAGGACAAGGAGTATGCATTGTCAAATTCACAGGAGCTAATCCACCAGAGAATCCCAATCTTTAAACCTATCATTTCTTTCTAACTTCCAGCTCAGTTTTAACCTCTGGACATCAGATTGTGTCTCACGCGTACCAAAACTTGACATCACCTGGTAGATTCCTATTATAGCCTGGCCTTGACCCCTTCCCTCCATAAGTCCTTTGGTTACCATCGTGAAGTTGTTTGGTTGTAGGCTAAGCTAGACCTGCAGATGAGTTAGACTTGGCTATAATCTGGCTGCACCCCTGCCATTCCCTTTGCTACAGACACAACATGGATGGTTATGGAAGGCTGGGAGGCCAGATTCATCCTATCTGAGCCAATGAAGTGTGCTCAGGACTCCCCCTGCCCATTGGGCATCAGGCTACACTGAGGATGGTTTTAGGTAAAAGAAAGGGGGCCCCAGTCAGGCAGATGTTGGGCAACCTGTCTCCATTTCTGATGGTTAATTTTGATTGTTAACTTGATTGGATTAAGAAACATTTAGGAGATTAGTAAAGCACACCTCTGGGTGTGTCTGTGAGGGTGTTTCCAGAGATGATTAGATCATGAGGGCTCTGACTTAATGAATGGATTAATCTCTTGATGGGTTCATAATATGATTGAGTATTATTGGGAGGAGGTGAAAGGTAGGATGTGGGGGATGGCTGGAGGAAGTAGGAAACTAGAGTGTATCCTTGGGGCCTATATCTTTCCCTGGCTTGTTCCTATATCCCTTTCTCTCTGGCTCCTGTCGGCCATGATGTGAACAGCTTGTGTCACATGCTCCTGTCTCCATGATGTTCTGTTCAAGCACATGGAGTCAAGTGACTATGGACGGAACCTTCTGAAACCATGAGCCCAAATAAAGCCTTTCTCCCTTTGTTTTTTTCTGTCAGGTATTAGCTTGCAGTGATGAGAAAAGTAACCAAAACACTGCTTATAATCCAGAGCAGAGTTCCTTTGGATGCAGTCTATTGAAACACACTTTATTGAAGAGGGCAGCAGTCACCCTCCAGAAGCCAAGGGCACAAGCCAGTTTTCCTTTTATGCTCTTTGGTCTGGCAAGGCCAAGCATTTGGCACACAAATAGCCAATGAAGATTAAGGTTCCCTGACGGCCCTTGAACAAATCCTCATCCAGAAACTCAGCCCAGAGAAAGGATGCTTCACCATAGGAGTCTTATCCTGGGCCTCAGAGGCTCCAGGAGGATCACAAATGTGCTTCAGGGATCAGTAAATTTCCTGAAACATTTTGCAAAAATGTAGAGGGAGGTAAAGGGAAGAAAAAAAGAGGAGGATTCAAGAGTTCATCAGATGCTCAGAGAAGACTATGGCCACAAAGAGATAAAGAAATGCTGACTTAATGCTTCCCAGAACTTTCCAGAATACCTGTTAACAAAGCTATCTCTTAACAATTACAATTCAATTCAATTTTCCATTGAGTGTACATTTGTACTTTTTTTTTTTTTTTGAGACAGACTCTCTCTATGTAACCCAGCTATATAACTTGCTATGCAGCCCATACTGGCCTTGAATTTGAGATTCTCTTGCCTCTGCCTCTCACTGCTGAGATTACAGGCATGTGCCATATTCCTGGCCTTGTGTCTTGTACTGTTTGGACCATGCTCTCTGGGAGGCTCCTGTCTCTGCACAGATTTTTCTGGGTTTCAGAGTCTAACATAGGGTCTGAGGATCACTCTTTCTTTGCTGGTTCAGGGAGATGGCCCAAAACTTGGGGGAGACACCCTACACAGGAAGGGCAGAGCACTCACCTTTTGCCTGCTACAGTGGCATCACCTGAGGTCACCGTGGTGTCCCCTGTGAGCATCTTGAATGTGGTTGTTTTGCCGGCACCGTTCACTCCCAGGAGGCCAAAGCACTAGGAGAAAACACAGAACTGGCCTTGCTGTAGAGACCAAGAAGGTAAAGACTGTCAAGCCCCAGGCCCAGTGTGTGAGCTCAGTGTGTGAGCTCAGTTTAGATCTGGGCTGTCATTATAGAGGCTCCTAGTCATGTGTGGCAACTCACACAAAATGTATCTAGTCCAACTGACAGGCGCCTTTATGTATAAACACTGGATTTGAAGACGTAGAATGAAAAAAAAAAAAAAGAATGGCCGGGCACAGTGGCGCACACCTGTAATTCCAGCAACTCGAGAGGCAGAGGCAGGAAGATCGCAAGTTTGAGACCAGAAGCAGTCTGCATAATTCAGCGAGACCCTGTCTCAAAAAGTAAAACATCGGGCTGAGGGTGCAGCTCAGTGGTCCAGCACTTGCAAAGCATGCAAGCATGAGGCCCTGGGTTCAACCCCCAATACCAGAAAAAATAAATAAATAAATAAATAAATTTACACTTACATGCCAAAATAATAATATTTTAGATATACTGGGTAATATACAAATATTACTTAAATTATTTTGAACTATTTTTTGCTTTTCTCATGTGGCTACTAGAAAATTCCAAGTTATATGGCTTACAGTACATTCCCACTGCATAGCTCTGCTTAGAGAGGAGAAGAGTCATGTATAACAGCTGACTTTCTGAGGCCCTTTCATGATAGTCTGCAGGGCACCTACCTCTCCAGGACGGACTCCGACACACAGCCTGTCCACCGCTGGGCTGGAGGAGCCGGAATAAATCTGCAAGGTCCAGAGAAACTGGGCTGAGGCCAGGTTAGAGCAGGGAGCGGAAACCAGAGCAGAGTACAGGGTGTAGTTTGAGAGAAAACTAACACTAGGAGGTGAAATATTGATATGGGCCTTCAGAGGGGAGCTGTGAGCTGTGAGTGGAGTGGAGGCTGCCCCCACCGCGCAGGAGCGGAGTAGAGAAAGACTGCTGAGGCCTCACTGGAGCAGCTCTGGCTGAGGCCCTGGTCAGTACCCAAGACAAACAGCAGGGACGATGCATGGGAGCAGATGCTCTTGGAAGAACAATCACAACACAGAGATGGTGACTCCACATAAAATTAGAAAAACAGACTGCTTGCATCTGCAGATCACTTCTTCTACAGAAAGAATGTGACATTATTGTACAATCTATGGGTCCAACGAATGTCTCCAAACCAATGCACCTACACTTATCACTTACCTTTGTTAGTTCATTTAGCCTTAAGATATCAGTTTTATTTCCCCCACTAGCAATTCTTTGTCTTTCTTCAGCAACATCTTCATCTTCATCAACAATGGGCTCCTTTGAGGGCTCAGCAATCCTAGAGGAAGGAAAGGAGACAGGATCTGGCTGGGTGTACAGCATCTTTGGCCCTGTCCTTTTCCTCTGATCTTTTTCCCCATTCCTTCATTTCTGTTCCCCTTGGACTTCCATCCTCTAAGGCTTCGTTCTAAAAAGAATTCCCAGCAGAAGACAGAGATGCCAATTGCTCACATCCAGAGCCAGCTGTGGGTTCAAGTCCTACCACCTCATGCAAGACTTTGGGCATGTCACGAGACAGTGCTGAGCCTGGCCTCCTTCAACCACATGATGGGGAGGGGAAAACAAGGTTGTCATCTAGTGACCTCATGCCCCCAAACCTTCCCTGGTTTTCCATTAGCTGTATGTTATAGTCTTAACTCTTCAGAATCTTGGAGCCCTGTAATCAGGCCCCACCTGCCTTTCCCATTACCTCAGCTCTTGCACTTAGTCCTCCTCTACCACTGGCATCTTCTCCTGGTCCCCAGCTCATGCTGTCCATTCCCACCTCCCAGCCTCTGCACATTCTCTTCTTCCTGCCCTGCCAAGGGAATCCTCCCCACCCTCAAAGACACAGCCTCGTCTCTAAAACCCTCCCTGACCATGTGGGCCTCCAGTCTTTCCTTCCTTTCTCACTGGCTATATCTAGTCCATCACCAAGTCTTGTCTAACAAACTTCCTACTGTTTATCTAATAAACTTATTTTCTTCCATGTCCCAATGCCTCCATACCTATCCAGACCACCACTGTCTCTTGCCTGGGTACCCATATGACTTCTGTCTGGTCTCTTTGCTCCCAACCCTGGTAAAATTATGCCATTTCCCTGATGAAAACATCCCAGGGGTCCCATGTCACCGTCAGGCTTGAGTCCCAAGACATCAAGGTGAGGAGGCATTTCCTGGCCTGGCTCTGCCTACCCCTCCAGATTCATCTCCTGTCCCACTTCCCCTTCCATAGCTTCCCTGAACCCTCTCTGCCCTGTGTACCAGTTTTACTCTCTGGGGCTGCTGTATGTTTGTGCAGGTCTTTTCGTCTACTAAGAGCACCCTTTCTTCCTCTCTTGCCCTCTCTTTGCCTGGTTACCTCTCAGTGTGGGCACAGCTAGGGGCTTCTGCAAGCCAGAGATTATGATATGTGTTTCTGTTCCTCTTTAGGGCCTAAGGCAGGTAGGACTCAGTTGTGCTGGCATCAGATGCTGAGGCTAATGAGCTGGTTTTGGTCATCAACTCCTCCACCCACCCACAAAGTCTTCTAAAAGATGTGGCCAAAGCTGTTGAGGGGCCTACAAGGACTGAGGGTCTCGAGGACAACAGGCCCTCACATTGTCTCCTGTAACCAGAAGTACTTCCTGACGGTGTTTTACTCAAAGTGCGCTGAATCATTATCTCACTCCATCTTTGCCACCCTGTGTGGACGGCAATAGATCATTTCCAATAAATCAATTCCCTGTGGGTCCAAACCTAAAAACAAAACAAAACAAAACAAAAAACCCAAGTCCTTGAGTATTTATTTACATGTGGCCAGACCCAGCCTGAGAGGAGGAAAGGTTAGGAAACAACACACCGTCAGGAAAGCCTGCTGCGGGGAGGGCCCTGGTGTGGCTGCAGGGATGGAGGGTGGATCACTGCCTTTCACCCCTCCACAGGCTCCTGGATGTCCTTACTTGGGATATGGCCCCCATGTTACTCTGTTCTTTCCCTGTCTTGATCTCACTCAAGGTTCTTTTGTTGTTGTGTTGTTGTTTGTTTTTTGAGACAGGGTTTCACTACGTAGCCCACGGTGGCCCTGAACTCAATATCCTCCTGCCTCAGCTTCTTGAATAATAAATAGGATTACATATGTGTGCCACCATGTCTAGCTCCCCACTCAAAACTCTAGTTATCAAAGGGATCTGCTCTGTCTCTTCTTTCATGGATATATAAACATATTGCCTAAACTTTGGATATGCCTTAATGATTATTATTTGCAATACTGTTATCCAATTTAAAATGAGTATGTGGTATTTAAATGAGAACGCTAAATATTAGGAATTGAAATTATATTGAAATATAATAACATTATATTTTAAATAGTTTAAAGTTGAGACTTAGCTCAAATTCTAACACATTTATTTTAACTAGTCTCTCCTGTATTATTCAGAACAAGCCAAGTCTTTTTTTTTTTTTTTTTGCGGTACTAGGGGTTGAACCCAGGGCCTGGACCACTGAGCTGCACCCCCAGCCCATTTTGTAGATTTTATTATTTTCTGAGACAGGGTCTCGCTAAGTTACACTGACTGTCTCTGGTCTTGAACTTGCGATCCTCCTGCCTCCGCCTCCCCAGCTGCTGGGATTATAGGCGTGCGCCACCACGCCCGGCTCACAAGCCAAGTCTTGAGGCTGTAAAAATCCACCATGGAGTGGGCTTCCTAGGAAAGAGATGACCACGTCATTGTGAAGTCCAGCCCCAGACACCCCGGCCTGCCTGTTTGCAGCCCCAGGATGCAGCAAGACCTACCATCGGGTGAGGAAGAAGTGGTGCTGGAGGAGGAGGGTCAGGAGGAAGTACACCACCCCTTCTGCTGCCATGGCAACCAGGTTCTTCCCAATCAGGTCCCACTGGAACGGATTTGAGGAGTGCTCCTCACCTGGGGATGGAGGTCATGGGATATCAACAGGATGGAGTCTCTGTCGGCTGCCTCAATTCACCCCTAAAGACCCGGCTACAACACTAGGCCCAAATAGACAGGGTCTCCTTTGAGGAATTAAGTAAGAGCCAAACGTGAGTCTCATTTTGGCTTCCAAGTCAGAGAGTTGTTGTTAGGTGCCATGAAGTTGGACCCGACTCATAGTGACTCTCATGGGGTTTTCAATGACTGATTGTTTTGAGATTGTTGTAGGAGTGGATGGCCATGTCCTTCTCCTTTTTTTTTTTTTTTTTTTTTTCCCAGTGCTGGGAATCGAACTCAGGGCCTCTGAGAGCGCAGAGCAGCCCTCTAGCAACTGAGCTAAACCCTAGCCCCCAAGTTAGAGTAGAGGGGAGTAAAAGCCTGCCCTCAGCCCCTCCTGTGGCTCCTCAGCCATAGAAACAGGGATGCCCTAATCCCCTCTAGGTGGAGGACAATGCTAGCCCATGGAGGTGCCCTCCTAGCACCAGACCAGGCTGTAGGTCTGTTGTAGGAATCCTGCTGCAACCCTCCAGCCTGGATGATCCATGGGCCTTGAATGCCACCCACCAAACCGAGCATAGACGTCTGTCACGGCCTGGCTCAGTGCCAGATCAATGAGGCCCCGGCCCAGGCAGAAGTGGGGGAAGATAATGAGCAGCTTCCTCAGCATGCTGTTGAACCTGAGCAGCGTCTGAAACAGAGAAGAACAACTGTCAGCTGAGGCTGCCTAGCCCCTCCTGATCAGGTGGGCTGGATACCCTCATATGGCAGGACCAGAGGGGAGGTGTCCTTGCAGCCAGATGGCCCATGGGTGGTATTTGTCAAGCAGAACATGGAGGGCTTGATATGGACGTCCTCAAGTGTTCTCAGGAGGTGCCTCAGGAGGAGGCCAAGACAGTGATCAGTTAATAACTAACCAATGACTGGGGATCCCAGCATGTTTCTGGTGGGCAGGAGCTGACATGTTCATCTAACCAGGCAGTATTTTCTGTGTCCCGTACTGGGTGGGCACTGGGGCAGACTGCGAAGAACATGCGTATTGCTCTCCTTAACCCTAGGTCACTTTGTGAGCAATGGCGGCAATCTGTGCAGAAGCAGCTCCCCTCCTGCCGAAGGTGTAGGCAGCTCTCATAAGAATCACTTTGTCATCGCACGGGATCCATCCAAGGTGGCTATTACCAGGAGACACAGCAGCTACTGAGAGTGTGGCCAGGGTCTCTCCTCTAGTACAGTTACGAGCCATCCTTGGATAGAGGCGTCCATCAGGACCATCTTAGCCCAGCAAGAACCAGAGGGGAGCCGGCTCTGACCATCTCCTGGCTCTCAGCTCTACACTGGGCAGCTGCCCTCATCTAGGGAGTGGAGGGTACGGCCTCCCAGTAGAAGGTAGAGACATTGAAGGGGTGAGGCTGGGTTGCTTGGCTGGGACACTGCCACCCACTCCATCTGGCCTGTTCCTGCCCCACAACCTCCCACCTATCCAGCTCTGCACCACTGCTCAGGCTCCCTCATCCTTTTTTACCCTGCCACACTCTTCCCAGAATACACTCTGCTCCTCTGCCTCTAGGCCTCTGCATTTGCAGTTTCTAATACCTATTGCTCTTAACAAGAAAGGATGTTCTTTTCCCTTCTGCTCTCACAAATTCTTGCCCTTCTTTAGAGAGATCACTCAAATAGTCCCTTCTCTCTTAAACCTCCTCAGATTCCCATGGTAAAATATCCATTCCCCTCCTATAGCACTTACCACCTTCTCATGAATTTTTTCAGCCTCCTTTCTCCACTAGTCAGAGGTCCTCCAGGATCCAGAGGGCAGGGCCTGGATCCTTATTATTTTTGTGTCTTCCCGAAATACCTTGCACAGTGGCTAACTTATAGTAGGAACTTCATTATGTATTCAAGGGGCTAGTAGAGTTCTACTTATCCCAGGTTCAAGTTGAAGTTCCTCCATTAAGATTATCCTAATTCCTACAGCCTAGCTTTCTTCTCACTCAGATCTATAGCCTTTGTTTGCCTTACACCTACTCTTTTGATATGCTATTATACACCGTCTTGTGGAATGTCATATCATATACCATGGCTTGTGTCAGTTGATCCCCAATGTTCTGTCAGCTTGTCATGCTGTGGGGGCTTGCATCTTGCTGTGATGCTGAAAGCTATGTCACCAGTATTTCACATAGCAGCAGGGCCTCTGATGGTGTACAGGATTCACCTGAGCTTCTAGACTAATACAGACTAGGGAGAAGGACCTGGTAGCCCACTCCCAAAACAATTAGCTCTTGAAAGCCTTAGAATAGCAGAGAAGTACTGTCAAATATAGTGCCTCAAAATGAGCTCCCCAGGCTAGGAGGCATTCAAGAAACAACTAGGAAGAGTTGCTTCCTCAAAGTATAGTTGACCTTAATTATGGTAATGGAGTAAAGCCGCTGGGACATCCTTTTGCTGCTGTGGCATGACTCAAAATGAGAAGAATATAGTGGCTACAAAAATGGGCTCAAACATAAAAAGATTATATGCATGACACAGTGTTGGGTAGTGTTTTGTTTTGTTGTACACAGGGTTGCTATGCATCAGGTCCGACTCGAGGGCATCTAACAACAACAATAACAATGACGACTATGAAATGTCAGTTGCTAACTTGGTGTGCAAGTCATTTCCTGACTGGGACAGGAGCTCCTGAGAGCAGGATGAATAGGTCATGCTTGTTTATAGTAGCACATCTGACATTCACCTAGTAAATGCCTCCTGGACAAGCAAAGACAGCAGCTATTGGCACTCGAGAGGCTGCCATGGAATACTGCAGCACCTGTTCATCTGAGAATGTGCTCACGTAACCAGGCTTTAGGAGAGTACTTAGTAAATGGCTAACTGCTCAGTAAATGGCTGAGTGAGTGTGGCCATGGAACGGAGAATTCCTGAGTTGCCGTCAGCTTGACATTGAATGATTCTCAAGTAACGCACTCTCTTGGGACTTAATAGGCTGTGAGCCTGTGATGAAAACAGCTCTAATGATCAGCACTTTCAACCACCAGGATGGTCTGGTGATCAGCTGGTCTGTGTTCTTGTCCACCCAGCTGCTAGGGTCTAACTCTGACATGCCATATTTCTATTATTCATGGGGCAGGTGGGTTTCATTTCTTGCTTGGCAGCCACAGAAAGCCTGACTAGGTCTAGGAGTGGGTGGCTTTCAGGAGCCCATGGGCTGGGTGGCTGGCTGTGGGGCCTCAGGGCAGCTTTACCTTCTATCCTCACAGGAGGGCCCAGTGCAGATATGCCAGCAGGTGCCCATCCTTTCAACTGAGAAGAGCTAGTGAGGAAGGGAAAGGCTAGCAAGACGCCTGGGGCTACAGGCACACAGGTGAGCCCAGGTGCTCCAAGGACGCCATGGCAGGCCTCAGACACAGCAGCTCAGAGTGCGAGTAGAGGGTAAAGACAGCCCACGGCCACTGCCTGCTTTTTAGGATTAAATCTGGCCATTTCTTTCTGGACAGGGAGAAATCAGAAGGTGTAAACAGGAAAATTGGACCTGACAGCTCATAAAATTGAACCATTCAGCACCATGATTTCCTAATCCTGTCCTTGCGATTAACTTAGGTATAGAGCAGTATATGTTAATGTGTTATAATTTGCATGAGAAGTGGAGGAAAGACTATTTATGCATTTGTTTATATATCTCCAGAAAATATTAGAAACTTGAATAAGGTTGCTTCTGGGAAAGGAAACTGAGTACGTCAGAAATAGTAGGAAGAGTTTTCATGATTTGCCTTTTCATTCCTTTTATTTTATTATTTATTTATTTATTTGTGGTACTAGGGGTTGAACCCAGGGCCTCACGCTTGCATGTTTTGCAAGTGCTGTACCACTGAGCTACACCCTCAGCCCAGTTTTTTACTTTTTTTTTTGAGACAGGGTCTCGCTAAATTATGCTGACTTCCTCTTGTCTTGAACTTTTGATCCTCCTGCCTCCACCTCCTGAGTCACTGGGATTACAGTTGTACACCACAACACCCGGCTTCCTTTTACATTTTTGAAATCAATGAAAAGTGTTACCTACTAGCATGTGTGTACAAAAAACAACAATAAAACCCTAACATTCAAATTCCCTGAGGAAACCTTCTTGAAGGAGTAAGAAATTCCAAAAAGTTAGGATGGTGGGGTGTCTTTTATCATTTTCAGAATAGGCTTAGGAAACCTTGGCACTCCTAGCACATAAATCAGTGAGAAGGAAAGGAAGGACAAGGCACTGCTCATCTGTGCACTGAGCACCTACATATTCAGTGTCTTCTTATGTCTCTGCTTGACTGGTACCTATTCTCTAGTGTCCTACTAACTGAACAAAGAAACCAAGAAAGTCATGCTCACCTGGTTATTCTCAAATAATTCCAGGATGAAAGTGATGGCACTGCTGTTGATGCCGATGAACAGATTAGCACAAGACAAAGCCACATAGGCTGTGCTGGGGACATCAAACAGGAAGGACGCTGGGTACATCATAGGAGTAATGGCCCATCTGTGTGAGAGGACACAACTTGGTGGGAGAGAGTTCCAAGTTCTAGTCCCCTAGCCATACTTCTAGATAGAAGGCATTCCCCACATGTAAGAGGTGACATGTTCGAACTGGCCAGAGTCCCAGGAGGAAAAAAACATTCATCACTTGGTCTCTGTGTCTCATCTTTAAATGGAGATGATGCCTACTCTGAAAGCAAAGCAGGGTCAGATCAGTTAGTTCTTGGATGAGAGACTGCCTGGGAATACCAGGTGCTGTGGGCTAGGGAGAAGGACCCAGCAGCCCACTCCTGAAAGAATCGGCCATTAAAAACCCTAGGAATCGCAGAGAAGCACAGACAATAGTGCCAGGCATGGCACAGAATCAGGCAGTGTTTTGTTCTGCTGTACATAGGGTGGCTAAAAGTTGGACCTGACTCGACAACACCTAACAAGAACCACTACCTCATAGGTTTTGTGAAGAGAACATGAGACAGTGGCTGTGTGTGTGAACTGTAAAGCCATATGCAACACACAGCAATGCTTCCCATTCTCAGCTGGATCAGCAGAGCAGAGTTGAAAGTCCTGGTGAACTTATCTTCACAGCTCACTGAAGGGTTCATAGTCATGCTGGTTTCTGAATCTTCCATTCCAAGTGAGATGGAGACCATTGCTCTGGGAAGACTCTCTTGATCCATACAGGAAGGGTCACGTATCATTATTTCCATCATATAGATGAGGAAACTGAGGCTCAGGTAAATTGCTTGTTTATAGTTATACCTGCAGCAACTAGTAGGCCTGGGATATAAAGCTGCATGCTTTGCTCTATAATTTAACTAGACTTAATAACCACCTGGGAATACCAGATGCTGTAGGCTTGGGAGAAGGACCTGGCAACCCCTTCCTAAAAATCAATCTGCCATTGAAACCTTATAAATAGCAGAGAAACACTGACAATAGTGTTTCCCCTGTTGTACAGAGGGTCGCTATGAGTCAGATACTGACTCATCAGCACCTAACAACAACAACAACAACAACAATAATCTCTGTGTCATCCTTTAGCCTGGCTCAGTAGCAGCTCTTCAGCTGGGATCTTCTACTATGTGCAAATAACTCTTGGCCAGTACAGATGGAGACACTACACTGGGCTAATTGACCACGTTGTTGTTGTTAGGTGCCGTCGAGTCGGTATCTGACTCATAGGGACCCTCATAGGGGTTTTCAATGGCTGGCTGTTTCGGGATTGCCTTGGGAGTGGATGCCAGGTCCTTCTCCCATTTTTGCTGGGAATTGAACTCAGGACCTCAGAGACTGCAGCGCAGCGCTCTACCCACTGAGCTAAATCCCAGCCCAAGACCATAGATGAGTCAAAATCAGAGATGAGGAGGAAGTGGGAGTGACTGGTTCCCAGACTTTGGTCGATGCCACAGTTGGAGTGGAAGAAGATTCACACTACAAAGAGCTCCTCCCATTGTCCCTGGATGGACCAGTACTCAGAAACTCCTCTACTGGTGGAGTCAGAAGTAGGAGCCAGACAGATCCCTGATCAGCAGTTGCAGACCCTGCCCAGAGCTGGGAGCGAAACTTGTGCATGCTTCCACCAGAGGAAGGGCCAGGTTTGTCATCAGAAGGTAGCGCACCCTCCTCTGGCTTCCATTTTGTGGCATTAGCTAGTGATCCAAATGACTTACCCATACAGCATGAGCAGGGCAACGAGGGCGGGAAGGTTTTGTGGTGAAGTGTAGGCTTTCTTCTGAAACCCAATGAAGATGCCCACCACCAGTCCTGCACTCACAGCATAATTCGTCTTGAAGAGAGAAAAGGAAAGCAAGCTACTGAAACTCCTCAACTTCTTTTTCTTGTTCTGTAACTTAAGGGCTGGCACCAGGCTCCTCCAGCTCTTAAGAGTCTGGGATTGAGTTGATTTGACTAAACAGATCTTGTTAGCAGAGATATGTTAGGCTGTTCCAAGTCCTCCTGCTGCCCCCCACTGCCCTGCTCAGGGACCTTCAGTCTGTATTTTCAGAAAGAATATAAATATAAATACAAAATTCCACCTGATTTCTCTTACTTCCTTTCTAATTGGTCATGAAGGTCTGTTGATGCTACTTTCTAAGCATGTCTCCAGAAATCACAAGTACCTAAAATATATGGCTTCACTAAACTCAAATGCATGATGATACCCTTTCTAAAGAACACAGTCATGAAGCCATTAGGTCAGACATGGAAAGGTGGGCAGCCAGGTTAGGTATTAAGCAGGATGAAAACCTGATAGGGGTGAGGAGGGCACCCCACAGGGGGTACCTAGGGTTGGGTGTTGGGAGCCCCCACGAGATGAGGAAGGGGTCTATAGAGGGGGCTGATCTATTTGGAGCATCAGAGCCAGAGAAGAATAAGGACCTCCACAGAGCAGCTGAAGTAGGGAGAGGAGGCTGTCCACATGGGGAGGGCATGGTGGCACCGATTACATCCAGATGCACAGCTCTAGCTGTAATAAGCTCAGACTGGGGTGACTGAAGCCAGTTTCTCACTCTTGGAGAAGGGAGTTACAAAAATCAAAAGAAGGAAAACTACAATGTGCCCTCTGGTGTTGGCCTGGAGCTACAGGTTTGGGTGAATATAGTGTTTAATATATAGAAAAACTGAGAAATACAGATGTAAGTGTGTTTGTGTCTGTGTATGTAGACACCTATCTTCCCTGGTTCTTTTTACTGAGAAGGCCAGTGCTATTCCATTGACAATGAACAAATCTGGCACCCACACTTTGGTCTTTTGGGGCCATTTTCCAATGGAATGAAGCAGGGCTCCTTGGGGAGATGGCTGGTTCCAGGGAAGGGATGTGGGAGGTACAGGGTGAGCCTGGAGCCTCTTGCAGGGGCAGGGGCAGCAAGGTGCTCAAGGAGGATGGGACACAAGTCAAGAGGGCACAGAGGCCAACTTGAAGGGGTTTCCACTGGCCACACTGGGGATTATCTGCATATCAAACTAAACAGTAATGGTATTAGATTATAATCCCTTGATTAGCACAGGAACCACGACTGCATACAAATAAATGAACAAATGGAAAGTTTGGTGACAAATCAGATACATGCACATCTATAAAGTACTTCCTAAACTTCTCATTAATTACAGAGGAAAAGAGTAACTCTCATAGCAGAGAAGCCCAGCAGACACCTTCTTAAGTGACAAAGTGAACATCCTCAGTAACAGGACAACTTGAAATCAGAAGTGAGCTGACAGAATGCAAGAAGAACTTGGCTTCTTTTTCTTGACACTGCCAAGGACACAAAACCTCACTCTAATCATGAGACCCCAGGCAAGCCCCAACTGAAGGACATGCTGCAAAATAACTGGCCTATAATCCTCAAAAGGGTCAAGGCCATGAGTGATAAGGAAACACCAAGCAACTGCTCCTGGCTGAAGGAGACTAAGGAGCTGGGACAGCCAAATGTAAGCCCTAATTCTGAGCTATGTCTATTTTTTTTTTTTTTTTTTTACAAAAGATATTACTGGTGCGACCGATGAAACTGTGGTGGAGTCAGAAGGTCAGGTGTTGGTGATGCATCAGTGCTGAGTCCCTGATGGCCATGGGCGCTGTGTGGTGGTTTTATGGTATGCATCAGACCTGTTAGTATGCATGTGGGGAGAGAGGGAGGGTCTTGTCAAAAAGTTACCCTCAAATAACTCAGAGAAAAAGTTTTAAGCTGTACCTGTCACTTTTTCATGACTGATTCAAAATTTAAAAGAAAAGCAGATGACACATATAAAAAGAATTGAGAATTGAAAACATCACAGATGTGCTAAGAGAATGATATAGACAATATCTGTTCATTTAACAATGACCCCTGGAATGTGTTGTCTTTTTTGCCGCTGGCCATGGGGAATGATAAGTTCCAGCACTCTCCATGCTGGAGTTCAGACTCCAGGCCAGCTGTAATGCTCCAGGGCGTCAGGCAGCCCACCAACCCCATGCCCACCACCCTCTGTCCCTTCAGAGGATGGCCTGCTGTATGCTTTGCCATCATCACCTCCACCCTGGATGCCTGCTCTATCCTTGCATATCTCCAAAGGCTCAGAGGTTTCTCTCTGTAGCCAGACACATTGCTGGGACAACCCCAAGCATGAACTGTATCCCTCGTCTTACATAAAAAGTAAAATAAAAAGTCAGCACTGTAATAAGTAGCTTTTCAGTCCAGATGAGCCTAACTCACATTAAAATCACAGGGCCAAGACAGGCATGCAGCTTCTGACCTCACCAGGCACTTGTGGGCTTTTTGGCTTTTGTTTTGTTTAATGCAGATGGAAGAGAGAGAAGAGAATTTAGTTGCTACTGAAAATTTCTCCTTTTGTGTTGTTAAATGGTAGCTGCTTAGTAGGTTGAATCAGGTGAAGGAAATCATGTCTTCAGGAATCCTATTCATTAAGCATTATCACTGAAAGTCACACAGAGGGTCATTTGTGCCTCTCTCAATCAGCTGAGATATCTTATCATCATGTGGAGCCTCCCATTGGTCTTACAATGTTGAGATAAAACAAATGATCTCATTACTCAAGGCACCCGTAAGAGGGGAGTGTAATGACCCTTGCTACATTTTAACTAGGCTTTGGTTACCAATTCATTTTGACCTTGTGGCCTGTCACAAGGTAGCCCATTCGGATCCCTCCCTGCTCCCACCGACCTTGGCTGTGAGAGAGATGGTAGTCTGATATTGATTTGATAATTTCACCTTCGTTTTCCCCAAAGAAGTGACTAAACTGATATAGTGAAGATCTGGTTACTTTGAGAAAGAAAAATAGGGCTACTGGGTAGGGTGTCTGGATTGGGCAAATAAAAGTATAGAATGTCCAATTAAATTTGAATTTCAGAGAAACAACCAATATTTTTCACATGCAATATATGAAGTGGAATATACTTATACTAGAAAATTATTCATTATTTATCCTGAAATTCAGATTTAAGTGGGTGTCCTATATTTACCTGATGATCCTACCAAAAGGAGAGTTCTATCCTTACCTTTTTGGGGGGTGGGGTAGAATTTAAGAAGGGGCTGTTGGATGAAGAACCCTTGGGTATTTCCTTCCTAGATGTAAACTATTCTTGGCAAGGCCAGCCTCATGCCCACAGCGCAGTGATTACTGGGTGGGTCAGACGCCCTCTCCATGCAGGAGACACAGAGCCCCTATTTGACATTTGTTAAGCTGCGCCCCACAGCTGTCTTGTCACCCAGCTTTGGGCTCCTAGTGCAATTCTCAAAAGGGAAAACAGACACATAAGGGGATTGCCTGGCACCTTCCAGCAGCCCTGATAGTTCGAGAATCGCTCCCTGCCATGTCTCCTCCATCAGGGCACATACAAGTGCCACCTTGGGCCCCTAGAATTGAGGAAAGACCCAACACTCACAATGTCCCAAACGAAGTTGGTCAGCCAGTAGGTGGTGGGACTCACTCCACTGACAAACTGCAGGTGTTTGGCTTTATTTACCCTCTCCTGGATCAAGTAAAGGACAAAGCTGGCTGGGACAAAGGACATGGCAAAAATCACACAGATGGCAACCACAGCATCCACTGAAGTAGTTAGCCTACAGGAGAAGAGAAACAGGAAGAAATAAAGATGAAGAAAGAGGTGCAGAGACCAGAGAGGATACACATCAGCCTCTGGGCAGTTCTTACACCACTCCAGGTTACGTCCTCCAGACCCACAACCACAACCCTAGCTTGAAGCTCGTCATTCTACTGAATCATCTTAATCAATCTGGGTCAAGGTTAAGTGAATATTTGTGGGTTCCTTTCCTGTTTCATGAGAACATTTCTAGACAAGTTTTCTTTTTATTATGTTTTACAATTATTTATTATGGTGTATAAAAACAGATGGGCTGGGGTTCAGCTCAGTTGGTGGAATGCTCCTCTGAGGTTCAGTCTTCTGCACCACAAAAATGGGAGAAGGATGTGGCAGTCCACTCCCAAAACAATCACAAAACAATCAGGCATTGAAAATCCTATGAATAGTGGAGAAGCACTGACATAGTGTCAGGCATGTCACAGTGTCAGGGAGTGTTTTCTTCTCGTGTACATAGGGTTGCTATGAGTCAGACCCAACTCAACGACACCTAACAACAGCACAGAAATAGAGGTCTATTTTAATCTCATATGGTAAATGCTCTTATTAGCTCTAATAATTTACCTATAGATTGTCTTGAATTTTCTATATAGATAGCTGAATGGTCTGTGAAGTTTAATTATTATGTTAAAACAGAAATAAATCTCCAAGCCTTGTGGCTCATGTCTTTAATTCCAGCAACCTGGGAGGCTGAGGTAGGAGGATTGCAAATTTGAGGCCAGAAGTAGCCTGCACAACTCAGTGAGACCCTGTCTCAACATTCACAAAAGCAGAAAAGGGGCTGGGGATGCAATTCAGTGGTAGAACACTTGCTTAGTCCTGGGTTCAACTCTCCAGTAAATAGATAAATAAATAATCTTGTTAAATCACATTTTTGAGAAAAATTCATAATGTAACCTTAAGCAGAAAGAGAACAGGCCAATTTTATAGTATCTGGGTTCTAGTCACCTTTCCTGGGCCAGACAGAAGGCATCTGGCTGAGGTGAGTACGTGCTGAAATCCAGCCTGAATCAGGCTGGTGGGGCAGTGCCCACCTGCAGAAAGGAGCATCTTTGCTCATCCCCACAAAGGCACCACACACAATATACAGGGACCTGATAAAACTCCAGATAGCATTGCCTACATACATGGTAAGCACAGAACTATGACTGGAAGGAAACACACAAAGATGTTTACAGGAAATACCCTAAAGTACATAGGGTTGTAGATAATAAGTTCCAAAAACTTTATTATGTAAGTTTTATTTAATGAACATATTCTATTCTGTAATCACAGAAGATGGCTCTTATTTCATATTCTAAGGACTTGGAAGGAGGTACAGAAACTTGGGCTAAGATTTTCCACAGGAGGATGGAGTTCCCAAGAGTGTCCACTAGGAGGCGCCAAAGGGCAAGGCAGTAAAGCTGGTGGACATGTTCAGCAGCACTCAAGGTGCACTGGATATTTCAATGAGCCCCCTACAGCCTCCTGGAAGTTTGCACTAATAAAGACACTCCTACTAACCTCTTTTCCACGTAGGCCTGCAAACAGTGTAAAATGCACAAGATTAATGCTTCTACTTCCTGAAGCTGTGCTATGAGAGCCTAAGCTTGAGGAAGGCAAAGATCTATTGACAGCTCCAAAGATTATTGACAAGAGCACCCGAGGGAAACTGCCAGAATCTAAGATAATGACACCCGGACAGAAAAGATTCATGGAACTCTCCCAGTCCCCAACAATCATTTTGCTCACTGGCAAAGAGAATACCTGTGTAAACTTAAGGAGCAACTTGTTACCAAGGGCCCAAAGGGAACAGTGTAAAATATGGTATAAGGTTACTTTCCAAATAAATGTGGGAAACAGAAAGAACAGCCAAGACATTTGGCACATGAAGCATTTGAAAGTTTTGCATTCATATGTGCCTGATTAAACAACACCTCTGCTGATCCACCCAAACACTTCATAGTAGTGAAAATCTTCTTGGGTTTCCAGGGAGTGGAGGAGGTGTCAAGAAAGCTGAGAGCACGGGCGATGGTGGCTTACACTGTGATCTCGGAGAGCTGCTCCTTGGTCAGGTTCAAGGGCTGGCTGATGACGGTGATTCCGTACTCCTCAGGGTTCCTGTCCTTGGGCAGGCTCGCCCGTAAGATGGCATTGTGGGCCACATTCAGAAAACTGACCAGGGCATGCCAGCCCTTGTTGTTAAACCACACCTAGAGGTCAGAGATGGCTTTGGTTAGGCTGCACTACAACTGCCACCTGAGACGGGTATAAACAACAGCTGTTTCAAGAAAAAATTAGCAGCAGGGAAAGGAATGTGAGAAGGAGGAAGGGTCTGGCAGCTGCAAGACATTCTTCACTAGATCTCAGCAGCAGGAGGGATGGAATTTATTTAAGCTGGTAAAACAAGGATAAAATAACCAGTTCACATGAATTTTTAGCTCTAGGGCAGATTATGCAGGTCGATTACCTTAATATTGTCTTCAGTTTCCAGATGCTTAAGGAAATCAGACATATCTTTAGAGGCCTCTCTGGTGACATGGCCCTAGAAAGCCATAACAAATAAGCGGGGGGGGGGGGGGGGGGGGGGAGTTGTTTTGTTTTGTTTTGTTTGTAGCTCTCATGATAATTCCTATTTCACAGTAATTATGCAAGGCAAAAGTTTCCAGTCTGTTTACATACCCCGCTCACATTCATCATCTGGCCAAGGGTGCTTATAAAACCAACAAGTGCTTCCCCAGTGATGGGGAGGACTGGGAGCTTTCCTCCGATGGAAATTCCTCCATACCTACAAGGCAACAAGAACCCAGGTTGGTGCCATGTGAGTGTTAGGCCCCTCAGTGGCTCTCCCAGTTTCTGTAGGGAGACGTGTACTTTAGGGAGAACTGTCTGGACTGGCGAGCAACGCTGCTCTGCTTTACAAACCAACTTTTGTTTGAGACACCATCTCACTATGTTGCCCAGGCTGATCTTGAGCTCCTGGGCTCCTAACTCAGCCTCCCAAGTAGTTCAGGCTACAGGTGCACACCACTGTGCCCAGCTGCAAATCAACTTTTAATTCTTCCCTATTGTTGCTCCAGGATGACACCTGGACCTTCATCCTGGCTTATGAGGCCATTCTGAGCCTAGTCCTGCCCCTCTCTACCTTTATCTCTCTTCATGGTTGCATGTTCTGGCCATTGTGCATCATGTCTAGAGCGCCATGTGGTCCCAGCTACCTCTGGGTCTCTCTGCCTTGCCAGGCTGTTGGCTTCTCTGGATGCCCCCCTTACTTGAGCATCTGGTGAACTCTAGCTCTTCCTTCATTTGTCACTCATCTTTGATACCTTCCCTGACACTCCTCTCCAATCAATGATTCCTCTTCTATGCCATGTCTGTACTTTGCAGGTACTTCCGGTACCACTGGACACCTTCACCTAGGCAGGACTAAGTCCTGCCATTTCTCTCTTGATGCCTCTCAGCCGCACCCCTGGCCTAGGCATCCCCCACCATCTGCTGCCTTGACTCTTGCTCTAGGTTCCTAACTGGGATCCCAGCCTTCAGATCTATCTTCTGTTCTGTTCTGAAGTCTAAAGTGATCGTGCTGAAAACACTAATGGGAAGGTGTCACTATGGCTTAAAACTCTTCAATGCAGGATAAAAGCCAAACTCCTCAATGGAATGAAATTAATTTGATGGTAAAGCAAAGCACAAGGGGAGATCTTTGTCAGGACCTCTAATTGCCCCCTTACCCCCACGTTCTGCTTCAGCATAGGCCCCATATTCCCTCTGAGGGGCATTTCTAGGCAAGAGCTCTGTCACTGAGCTATTCTCCTAGTCCTCTGGGGGTCATTTCTAAAAGCTGGATTTCACTTTTATTGTCTAGAAGCCACACAGCAAAGCTAGCCAACACCAGCCTTGAACCCAAGAGGCCCTGCTCTTGAGGAAGGCTGAGAAATAGCTCACTCCTAGAATGCCTCTGGGGCTGGGATTTAGCTCAGTTGGTAGAGCACCACTCTGCAGTCTCTGAGGTCCCGAGTTTGACTCCCAGCACCGCAAAAAAGGGAGAAGGACATGGCAACCCACTCCCAAGGCAATCCCGAAACAATCTGCCATTAAAAACCCTATGAGGGTTGCTATGAGTTAGACACGACTCGACGGCACCTAACAACAACAACAAGAAGAACACCTCTGAAGATTCTCCAAATCTGTGGAACCACTTGGGTCTCCATGAATGCAGTGAGTTTTGGGGCAGGGCCAGGCCCCAGAAGATTAAATGGAATGACCCGAGGAGTATCAGGCTTACACTCTGAGATTGTAATTTTTTATAAAATAGTTTCTTACCTCTGTTCGTTGACCCAGAATTTGCTCTTTAAGCTGAAAGCCAAAATAAAACCATGTAATAAATGCCACAGTATGGCAGTAGTATTAACTTTCCTTCCCAAACTGTCATTGAGGTGCCCTAGTCTTTTTTTTTTTTTTTAGTACTAGGGGTTGAATCCAAGGTCTTTTACATGATAAGCAAATGCTCCACTACCGAACTGCACTTCCAGCTCTTTTATTTTTCATTTTGAGACAGGGTCTTGCTAAATTGCACAGGCTGCCTCTGGCCTTGAACTTGCAATCCTCCTGCCTCAGCTTCCCAGTAGCTGGGATTACAGATGTCTGGCTAGGGTGTTTCTCTTTAGGGGCATTTTTGCATTTCCTGATATCCAAGCACCTGCAGCTGTAGCCCTGTGGCATCCGATCCTGTCAGATCTCGGAAGCAAGCAGGGTCAGGCCTGGTTAATACCTGGATGGGAGACCGCCTGGGAACACCAGAAGCTGTAGGCTTGGGAGAAGGACCTGGCAACCCCCTCCCAAAAATCAATCTGCCATTGAAAACCCTATGAACAGCAGAGAAGCACTGACAATAGTGTTTCCCCTGTTGTACAGAGGGTCGCTATGAGTCGGATACCGACTCTATGGCACCTAACAGCAACAACAATGATATCCAAGCAATGTGGAAGCTGCCCAGCCCAGAGGCGCAGCCTGAGTCTTCATATCGAGAAAGAACTGATGTCTCCTACCATTGGCTATCTCAGTCAATTCCTACATGCCAGACTTTCTGAGTGACTCTGTAGTCAGGGCACATGATGGATCAATGAGCCCAGTCTGGACTAGAAAACATGGCAACTATCATGTGGAGTGAGGGCAGTCCTCCAAATTTTACCCTGTACAAAGGAGACTCTAGTAATTACCTGCATACTTGGGGGAGATTCTGACTTACTCCACAGCCCAAAGTTAAATACTGACTTTCAGTCAATCAGAGATAGAACAACAACATGGGTTGGGTAAAGGGCCGATACCAACCCTACACCCCAGAGTACAAGCCACGTCAAACTATCATTGTTGTCAATCATCAAGCAAAAAGTCTAACATTCCATATTGCAAATTTGATGTTGACAAAACTGTGTAGGGTGGTTCCTGTTTATTGCATTACTTAATAGGCGATGTGTACTCTGCTTTTATTTTGGGGCTTGGTGTTCCTTTTCCTCACTGCTGGCTTGGCCCTGCCCTCCTAGCAGCTGCTTTCACTATCTGCAGTCTGTTCCAGCGGTTTCAGTCTGTTTATCCCTTGTTCAGGGTAGAAACAGCAACTGAAAGTACTGCTAAGGTTAGATAGTATATTTGAAAGCCCCAGAGCATGTGGGGACTGGGTCACACTTCCTTAGCAGCTCTCTTGGTAGCACGTTCTCGTTCTGACTTACTGTTTGCTCTGGGGCTTGATAAGAGCAGAAGCAAAGATGAGAGAACTTGATACTACAGAGTTCAAGGATGTTTTCAAGGGCAGTGATAACATGGTAGTTTACAGCTAGAGTGTGATGACTGAGTTACCCCGCCAGCCCCCTGGGTACCCACTGAAACACCATCCTTCTGCCTTTCCTATTTCAGTCTGCTTTTCCTTTTTCCTTGCTTTTTTACTTTTCATTCTTGCCTCTCTCTCTCTCTCTCTCTCTCTCTCTCTCTCTCTCCCCCCCCCCCCGCCTTCTCTCTCTCCTTGCTTTTTGAGACAGGGTCTCTCTAAATTATGCAGACAGCCTCTGGTCTCGAACTTGGGATCCTCCTGCCTCTGACCCCTGAGTCACTGGGATTACAGGCGTGTCCCACTGTGCCCAGCTGCTTTTCTCTTTTTCCTCAATCTTTCCCTCTTTACTTTCTCCTTCAAACTTTGTCTCTCTTTTGTAACTAGTTAAAACATAAGGATGCATTGTTGAATAAATTCTGTGCTTTGGTAATATTTTAAAATAGTACCTGGGTTAAGCTTTGACTGCTTGCCCTAAACATAAAATGAAAAACAAAATCTTAAATTGTATTTTACTTGTGTATGCCTCAACTGCTTTTTCCGCTGAAAGAAAAAAGAAAACATTCTACTGCCCTGATCACAGATAAAGAGGGAGAGTAAGTTACTTTCTATTCCTAGTCAGTGTTGTCTATAGGAAGCTGGGATAAAAAACATCACAGGGTCTCTTACCTGCTTCTTATAAGAGCGGGATATGTTTTTACCAAGTAGTCAGAAATGTTCCTGTTTGTGAGGTCTTGCAGGATTTCAGTGCTGCGCTGTGTTCTCTGAGGCAATAAGACACTCACATCAATTATCCTGGAATTTGAGACCTTAACAGTTTGTGAAACTGCTATTCTTCTCCAAAAATTGTTTACAGACTCAGCTCCTAGAATTGCTGAGGAAAGCACTGGCATATCCCCAGTTCCCACGCCAGTGATGTGGTCGTTATCTTTGATCTCTCTTATTCCACCCCCAACCCATTGATAAGATAGGATGCCTTAACTCCAGAATAAATTTCCAACCCATCTACGTCTCTCCAGCTTGAATATTACCACCTTAGTCCAAGCCACTACCTAGACTTCACCTGGACCTTCACAGAAATTTTCATACTGTCTCCCTGACCCTAGGTCCTCTATGTTCCATTCTCTACCTAGCTTCCTAGAGCTTTGAAAACATAAATCACTCTCCAGTAAGCCCTAGGATCAAATGTCATTATCAATGCTGCTGGGGCCACATGTAATCTGACCTTGCCTCCCTGACTGGTCTCACTGCCACCCTCTCCTCGTCCCCACCCATTCCTCCAGTTTCTCAATGGTCACGCCATTCCTGATGTAGCTTTGTACTAGGTGCTTCGCTCTTCTTAGAAACTCTCCCTGCAGAATCTCATGTGACCAGCTGTCAGCCCAAATCTTACTCCTCAGGGAAGAATTTTCTGTTTCCAGTCCCTCTATTATCATATACTATTGTGTTACCTTCACAGCGTTCATCTCCTCCGGAAACAGTCCTTCAGACAGATCTACTTACTGTTTCTCTCTGTCATTCCCCTGTAGGATATCATTTCTATGAGAGGAGGGACTTTCTCTGACTTGTTGGCTGTTGTATCTCCAGCACCCAGAACAGTCCCTAGCATATAGCTATCACAGAGTAAGTCTGTGACATGAATGAAAGGATTTGAATAGTTCCTTACTCTTTACAAATCAAAACACACTGAGGACTGGGAGCTAGTTAGTTAATCAAGAGTTTGGAGAATTCAAAATCGTAAGAGTTCTGCCGCTAGGTGGCAATATCACTTTGTATTGAGGAACACGGTGTTCAGGTTTTTGTATAAGGCAATTTCATAGACCAGTCATGAACCCTGGGCAAAATCGTATACTCTGTCTAGGGAACCAAACAGAGGTAGCTGAGGCACCCTGGTGTCCGATCCTATCAGATCTCAGAAACAAAACAGGATCAGGCCTCGTTAGTCTTTGGATGGGAGACTGACTGGGAATACCAGGTGCTGCAGGCTTGGGAGAAAGCCCAGTAGTCCATTCCCAAAACAATAAGCCATCAGAAACCCTATGAATAGCGGAGAAGCACTGACATAGGGCCTGGCACAGCACAGGGTTGAGGAGTGTTTTGTCTGTCATACATAGGGTGGCTAAGAGTTAGACCTAACTCGATGGCACTTAACAACACCACATACAATTCTTTTCTTTTTCATATGCTTTCTGTCTCCCCCTCCCCTTTCGCCTTGGACACCCTCTTTAGTCCACTTTCCTCACCTTATTCCTTTCTCTGCGAGGTCAATTAGCCCCTACAGAAAGGTTGCTGTGTGACTGGCACTGTATTAAATGCTCTACACAACAATCTCGCTTAACCCTGGTGCTTTTGTGAAAGAGGAACTTACAGACAGAGAAACAAGTTCAGAAAGGTTAGCTGACTTGCACCGGGTTACAGAACTTGCAGGTAGTTGGCTGAGGATTGGAACCTACATCTGTCTGACTGCACAGCCCCTGCTCTTGCCTCAACATCACCTGCCCCTCATGCTGACAACAGTACCCAGGGGAACTGCCAGGCTCCTGTGGTGGCATATAGGCTGGCCTGACTGCTGGTGCCTGGGATCAGTGTGATAAATTGCTTTCTAAACATTCTGCCAAATAAAACACTCCTACTTTATCTCCAGGTATACTTGCACTCAGAGACTGGATCCTTCACCTCAGGACCCACTGCCATTGAGAGAATGTGAGAGTAGGAAGGGGCCCTGGAGACCACTGTATCTGCTACCCCCAGTTGCTAGATGAGTAATTTACTGCCTCCAAGTCAGGCCAATGCTCTCTGCTCTTATTCCAGGCAGAGTGGGAGTGTACTTCAGGGAATGGAGTGAGAAGATGAGGATGCACACGTGTGCCTGCGTGTGTTGTATGCACATGCATGTGGGAGAGAGAGTGTGCAAGTGTGTGCACATGAGATTGTGCAGATGTATGATATTTAGTTTTGCTCCAAAGAGAGCAGGAATGATAGTTAAGGAGATCCAGGAGTAAAGGAAAATCACAGGAACTGAACTGTCTTTTCTAGGACTTTGGCTTCAGTGGCCTGTTAATTTTTTCCCCAAGGACCAATGCTACTGAAGTTTCAAAGTTAGACAGGCAACTCTGAAATTAGGATTCATTTAGAAACCAAATCGCTGTGTAGCTAGGTGTGGCCTTCTATCCTCTTGCCAAGACCTTAAAGTGCCCTGTCACAGCCTCCGGGGACCTGACACTGGATGTATCTGCATGGCCACAGCCACAGGGGCCCTCAGTACTTGACTACAAACCCGACAGAAGCAAAGCTTCCTTTTGTGAGCACCAGGACAAGCTGTTGAGCCCTTCTTATGGGATCCCTATGATGCTGCAGTGAAGTTGTGATTCACAGATAGAATATATTGCTTGAGAAATATAAAGGCATGCACTTTTAGAATATTAAAAGAAAGAAAGAAAGAAAGATTAACCCAGAATCATTTATGGGCTAGCAACTATGATAGATGCTATGGTAAAATTTAGTTGCCCCATTATCTGTTCCACCTGCTGCCATTGTTATGGCCTTTGCATTGGGTATGGATCCCCCAGAATAAGATTATGGCTTCCAGTGTTCCTTGATGCTAGGTTCTCTGCAGTGACATGTAAGTGGAAGTACTATGTGGTAGCTTCTAGAAATCTTCCTTGCACATATTTGCACACTTTCCCCTCTCCTTTTCTTCATCCCTTCTTCCATTCTGTTGCCTGGAAAATAGATTTCAACATCTTGGCTAAAAGGAGGTGACCTGTTTAGCACAAAGGAGCAAGAGATTGTTGTGGGCTGCCCATGTAAACTTTTACATGGGAAGAAAACAAGTCATGCCTTGTTTTATCCACTGTTAGATTACGGTTGCCATCATTTGAGTTGAATCTAAATTATTCATTACCCACATTATTTCACTGAATCCTCTTAACAATGCTGGAAAATAACTGCAGTTATCCCCAATTTCTAGGCAAGAAAGTGAAGGTTCAGAGAGGCTAAGTAATCAACCCAGGCATCCCTGACTCCCACGTCTGTGCTCTTCCTAAACTGTTACATACTGCCCCTTTGGGAATTGTTCATTCATTGACAAATCATGACAGGTGCCATCAGAGGCCCACTCAGTGCAAGTCAGCTGGGAGGCTATTATTATGCAGAAACAAAGTGAGAACTCTCCCTACTTTTTGCTTTCTCTGAGACCCTCAGGAGGGGCTCACCATGGTATAGAGTGCAGAACTCCAAGAGAAGGCACTTCTCAGAGCACCAACAGTGACACCTCTGCAAAAGATATACTGACAGCTGTGCAGGTGTGTGTACATGTATACATGTACACACATGTGATAAAGACACAGCACACAGAGCTCTCTTTTCTTCTTCTTCGCTATCTTCTTCTTCCTCTTTATTTATTTATTTTTGTGGTGCTGGAGATGTAACCTAGGGCCTTGTGCATGCTAGGCAAGCATTCTGCCACTGAGCTACACTCTCAGCCCTCTTGGTAATCTTAATTCTGTTAATAAGTGTGCAAATAAATTAGCATTTGAATGTACATCACAGCATTATTTATAATGGAGAAAAACTTAAAACCCAAATGACCAAAAATGGGGGATTAGTTAGATAATTTAAACTAAATCCAAACACTGGAATAGTATGCAGATTTTAAAAATGATATAGACATTTATTCATTGACATGGTTGTATGGTTATATCTTAGAAAGTGAAAAAGAGCAGGTTTCAAGACAATATTCTGAATATAATCCTGTTTGGGTGGATAAAAACCAAATGTCATTGATGGCTACTTCCAAATGATGATTGTTTTTCTTGCTTACCTGTGTTTACTAATTTTTCCATAATGAGCATATTATAACTTGTATAATTTTAAAAATGTTTAAAAACATTTTCTTGCTAGATTGAATAGGAAGTGTTTGATGGAACATATAGCTTTTGGGCAGTGACTTCTTCCAGATGACAGCAATAAGGACCTCTGAGAAGCCCTTCTACAGGGCTCAGGGAGCTGCATTTAGCCCCTGCTCATCTGTTGGTTTGAAATGTTTGTGGGCCAGAGTCTCAGGAGGTAACCCACATTCCTCTGTACACCTGCAGGCATGCTGGCGCCGTATCGTCCCGTGGGGGTTGGACATACCTGTGGGGGTGGGAGTCCCCCAGCACCCTCAGGGCATTCAGGCAGCATGGTGAGCTTCTCTCTGGTGCTGCACTTGCAGGAGGGTGAGGGATTGGCTGGTGTCCATTTCTGCTTCTGGAACAGGTGGGTGATGTTTGGGGACACATATGGTGTCTTCCAGGCGGTTGAATTGCCACAGTGGTACTCCCTCATGGAAAATAAGAAAATATTCCACAGTCAGTTCCAAAGCTGATTTATAAAAATCCCTAGAAAGAGGAAATACTGGCTAACCCTATTCTCCTTGGCCTTTTCTGGCCTCAGAGCCATATATTTTCTTCTGGTCCTCTTGGGAGTTAGTTTCTGCTCCAGAAATACCAAGACTAGGATTCTGTACTCCTGTTGATTGACCTGGGATGGGGCTAGAGAATGCTTCATTTGTGGACTCTCTCTCTTTGGTCTAGCAGCACTGGCTTTTGAGAAATGGAATAAATACAAGAAGGATTTGAAATTAGTCTATTTTGGTCTTTACTGATAACTTTGAAAGAAATGGATGAGAAATGAAGTGAAAATTATATTGAACATTTGGCGTTCTTGGTGGATTTCAACTATCCCCTATAAGTCCCTTCTATGTACTTAACAATAATTGAGAGCTGGCCATGGAAGTAATTAATGCCATTCCAAGGCCAAATATAAAATAATCCATCTTGCATCTCCTTCCTATCCCTGTTCAGCAGCCTTTGAAATGAATTATGGAGAATCATATGTCACATTGGGAATTTTCATTGAGAAATATAGGGCTGTGCAATGAGGGAGACTTTCTAGGAGGTAAGCTCTGCACAGAGTTGGAGGAGGCTGGGTAAGTGCCAGTATGAGATATGGAAGTGATCCATGTACTACAGAGCAGGATTGAGGGGTCTCTCCCAACCCTGTCAACCTGGACCCTGACACTGGCGTCCTGCTGGGGAGCCGTTGGTGTAGCGCAGTGTTCTCAGAGACTTACGGAAGCCACTCTCCCTTTAGGCAGCGGTTGCCAAAGCCTGGCTTGTTCAGGAGGACGTCTGCCAGTATGGCAAAGTGTTCATTGCTGGGCTCGTCCAAGCTAGACAGAGAGAGGGGTGAGGAGCTCACATGGTGGTCATGTGACTGGGACAGAGCCAACAAAAGCGGTCAATGTGCAACTTGAAGTGTTTACTTAATGGCTATTATGCCAGGCATGTATATGAAGCCTGAATGCTGCCTCAGAATGACCATAAGTCTTCTTTGAGGCATCTTACCTACACCTAAAGGACTGATGGCAGATCATCTCTCCCTCAAAAACATGGTGCCTCCACCCACCCTCCCAACTTCACATCCTCTTTCGTTTTTCTCCTTACACTTGGTGCCATGTTTCCAGGCAGTGGCCAATATGTGAACTTCTCCCTTGAGGGCAGCCCCTGGATGCCTTCCACATTGGTGAAGGTGCCAGAAAAGTGGGGAGGTCGGGGCCTTTCCAAGAATCATGAGGTCCCCGACCACAGAAGACGATGGTGACCCCTGGGGTCTAGTATACACACCTGAAGAAGGTGTACTGCTGCCCATACATCCAGGGGTGAAGGGTCAAGGCAGGAAATTCACCAAAAGGAGGCACTATGATGGATAGCATCAGAGCCAAAAACACAAAAGTGGCTGGGAGCACAATCTAGGAAAAATAAACACGGAAACAGGGTCTGGGGCACAAGAAACCACAAACACATGCAGGTCCCGCATGAACGCACATGCGCACGGCAACACACATGTACATGAGCACTCCTTCTTTTAAGCATGTATTCTGCAGCTTTGTAGTCAGAACCTAGTGGAGGACAGGCTCCTGGGGGAATGCTATAGGCAGGGTGTGCAAAAGCAACATATATAGAAGAAAACAGGATGTCCTTGTAGCCATTGAAGAACCTGAATGTAGGCCATGCTCAGCCACAATTTAAAGGGCAGTTCAAAGAACAAATCACATTCCACACTACTCTTTCTATGAGTTTCTTTTTCTGAATAAAAAACATAAAAGGAAAAAAAGAGGAAAATTACTGTAATTTGTAGGGACATTGCAAAAATGACTGAAAATATACCTTACCTTTCCATGTAAAACTAAAAACGATATTAACACATTCACTACCATAGGGTTTTCTCTGTTGAGTGAGGTCCCATACTTGCAAAGAAGTTTTGTCTTACCCAGAATCAGAATAAAGTTTTGGGAAGGAGTAAACAAAGCTGACAGGGTCTAAAGAAAGAGAATGCTCTGGGCTGTGCTTGAACCCACGTGCACGGACGCTCAGGAGAGGATGGAAAGGCCAGCAAGCAGTGCTGCAGGCCCCGCCTGAGGAAGTGACTGAGCTCAGCCACAGCCCCTGGTGATACCTGGGCCAGGAAGTCCTTGTGGCTGCGAACTGCATGGTGGAATCGCTTGACCAGCAGCGCCTGCACGTGCTGGAGGACCAGATGTGCTCCGGTGTTGAGGGGGGCACTGGAGTCCTCTGGCTCTGCGGGGGGCTGGCCCTCAGGGTGAGCACCCTGCCCCGAGGAGCAGGCATGGGAATCCTGGGCAGGCTGCCTGACCTCGCTGCGACCCAAACAAGGATGTTGGAGGTTGACCTGTTCCCTTTTCTGCCAAGTACCACCTGTTTGGGGAGACGAAATCAATAATTTGGAAAAACACATATAAGACCTGGATCATACAGTATTGGTTATCCTTTATTTAGAGCAGCAACAAAATACCCGGCCATGTAGATTCTTCTTTTTTTTTTTTTTTGAGACAGGGCCTCTGTGTGTAGCCCAGGTTGACTTCAAACTTGGGATCCTCCTGCCCCAGCCTCCCAACCAAGTCCTGGGATTATGGGCATACAGCACCACGCCCACCAAATAATCTCTTTAATAATCTATTTATCAGTGTAAATTCTCTATAGATAGAATCACCTGAAATCGCTGAAAAAAATTTTTAAAGAGAACAAAATAGTTCTGAGTGTAATGACAGCAATCTAAAACAAATAACTCAATACAAAAAAATAAAGTGAAGAACAACGTATGTAATAAATTCACACTTATATTAGAAAGTTTATGTGTCGCTGGATGTAGTGGTGTATACCTATAATCCCAGCAATTTGGGAGGTGGAGGAAGGAGAATCTCAAGTTCAAGGTGAAAGGCAGCCTGCATGCATAATTTAGTAAAACTTTTACTCAAGATAAAAAATTAAAAATGGGCTAGTGGTACATCTCAGTGGTAGAGCACTTGCAAAGTATGTGTGAGGTCCTGGGTTTAACTCCCATGTACCATTTAAAAAGGGGCTAGGGTTTAGCTCAGTTAGCAGAGTGCTGCTCTGCACTCTCTAAGGACCCAGGTTCAATCCCCATCACTGCAAAAACAGGAGGAGGATGTGGCAATCCATTCCAGAAGCAATCTGAAACAATTAGCTAATGAAAACCTTATGAGGGTTGACTATGAAATGGACAGGAACATAAGGTGCTGTAGGATTGGGAGAAGGACCCAGCAACCTACTCCCCCCAAACAATCAGCCATTGAAAACCCTATGAATAGCAGAGAAGCACTGTCAATAGTGTTTTAGTGTTTCGTCTGTTGTACATAGGGTGGCTATGAGTTGGACACTGACTTGACAGCACCTGACAACAATAACAACCACCATTAAAGACAAAAAAAAAAAAAAAAGAAAAGAAAGAAAAAAAAAGAAAGTTCATGTGTCACATTCATGTGTCACATTCACAAACATAAATGACATCTTAAGTACATACACACATAGTTGCAAGGCTCTGAAAAAAATGTGTACCATCAATATGTCAACAGAGGTACCACTGGGGAGGCCAGGTTGCATGGGAGGGTTATGGGAGAAATTTTAGCCTTTTGAGTATTTTATTTGTTTGTTTGTTTGTTTACTCATTTATTTATTTGAGATAGGGTCTCTTTGTGTAGCCCAGGCTGGCCTGGAAGTCTCTATGTAGATGATGCTGGCCTCAAACTAGTGTCAATCCTCCTGCTTCAGCCTCCTGAGTGCTGGGATTACAAGTATGTGCCACCATGCTTGGCAGATATTTTAATTTCTAAACAACAATAAAAGTTGACCTTGGACTCTCAATCCTTCTATCTTGGCCTCCCAAGTGCTGGGATTATGGGTGTACATCATCATACCCAGTGGAGGATCCTAGTTCTGAGAGTAAGACCACAAACCTCTGTGGCTTTAGGCAAGTCATCCAACCTCTGTGAGCTCAGTCTCCCCCAGCTGGGGAAGATCTCTGCCCCACCTGCCTCATGAGATTATGATGACAACCAAATATCACAACAGATGTCAGGTGCTTTGTCAAGTATAAAGCACCCATACTTTGAGGTAAGAGATGGTTTGTAAATGTTGAGAAGAGAGTGTTGTGAAGTCTTGATCAGGAGCTCATGCCATGTTGAGACTTGGCATGTATTACCCTATTTAATTCTCTTAACAACTTTAAAAGACAGATACTAGTTTTGCAGATGGGGAAGTTAGGTACAAAGAGGCTAAGTACTCACCCAGAGCCAGCTAGTTAGTAAATTATGGAGTTCAGGTTTCACATTGGGTCTGCTTTCCTTTAAAGCTAAATTATTAACCTCTACTCTTGACTATCTCCGAAACACCATTTTATGCCTATGCTGATAAAATAGTTTTCAAGGTCTAATTTAGTCTTCTGGAAGGACCTACATGTTTTAAAAAGAGCAATCTATGCAAGTAAAACCTGCCGCCATAGCCCTGTGGCATCTAATCCTGTCAGATCTCAGAAGCTAAGCAGGGTCGGGCCTGGTTAGTACTTGGATGGGAGACCACCTGGGAACACCAGGTGCTGTAGGCTTGGGAGATGGACCCGGCAACCCACTCCCCAAAATCAGTCCACCATTGAAAACCCTATGAATAGCAGAGAAGCACTGACAATAGCGTTTTGCCTGTTGTATGTAAGGTCGCTATGAGTCGGATACCTAACAACAATAACATTCACGTAAAAGGCCCTACCTCTTGAACCCAGCATTGCTTCTGATATAAATTGGCATATTTTCATTCTTGTCTTGGTTAACATAAGTCCTTGGCTTTGGGTGAGTGCAGAGAATTTGATTTCTGTGTTCACAAAGCTCAAAGGAAACCTGGGTCCTGTGATGAGCTGTTCCTACGCTCTCCAGAGGCCTTAGCCACCAACACACACTCTACCAGGGTGGCCGCCTCTTTTGGCCATCACATGACCTACCTGGGTGGGCAGGAGCCCATATGGACTTGGTATGTGTGGCTATTGGTAGTTGTAGGCATGCTGATAAATGCTTAGGATCACTTAGAAGCCAAATGAAAAGCATATTATCTTGGGAGCTGGTACCAGAACCCCCACAGGAAGGAAACACTCTGCATAGGAAAACATCATGGCATGCCACACTGGGTAGGAAGAAGTAACCAGTTGCACAGGAAGGGTCAGGAGCCCATGGCAGCAAAGGAGAACTATAGCTCATCTTCGCCTGTGCCCAGGAGAGAGGCTCTAACAGTTCTTGTTCTATCAGAACAGAACTTGTTCTATCAGAAGTGGGTGGTTGTGTGGCAGTGAAGTTATTGCTCCTTCACTTTCATCTCCCCTCCATCCTTTGCTGCAGTAAAGTCTACATTCATGATGCTTTGTGTGGCTGTGAGGTTTGGGTAGAAATCATGGAAGGGGCCCAGGCTGACAACACGGAGAAGAGAGATTCTCGGAATCCACGGGAATTTTGGTCTCCATGGTTTCAAAATTCATTAGCTACTAAATGAGTATTCAAAATGATTTTATCATGGTGGGCCAGGAGATTTTAGCTGGCATCTGGGTTATATTAACTGTCACCATTATCTCTGAGGACTCTGGCAGCTATAACTCCTGCAGATAGGAATGAATCAGACGCCTGGTAGAGACAAGCTGAGGATGGTGACATGGCAGGAACAAGAGACTGGGATATAGGATGAGAAGTTTGGGGGAAAGCTACCAGTGTGACCTTGGTAAGAATCCTAACTCATCCAGAATGTTCCTACCCAGACTGAATTCTGTTTCTCATTCTTTTGTCATTAAAAGGCACCAAGAATCCAAAGTGCCTGTTATTTAAGGTTCAGACATTCTGAAGGAGTGTTTGCCTGCTTTGTTACCTTTCCCTTAGATTTTCAAGATAGAGGTTGGGGAGGCAGGGGACAGGCCACACACTCCAGCACCATACCAGCAAACAGAGATCCCGAATCAGAATCCTCTGTAACTTTCAGAAAAATCTGTTGAGAAATAAAAAAGAGTTTGTTTAGGCATCCATCCCCACTAGCGGAAAAATCTAAACTCGCTTCTACTTTATTGGGTATTGCTTCACCATGGCAAGAAAATACATTATGACTCTTTATCTAAGAACACTGTCTTCCCTAAATTAAAAAATGTAAGCACATGGTTGGTAACTACAAGTGCACATAATATGTATACCTGTGGACAGAGGTAGAGGAAGTGGGCCAAAAATGAAGATAGCTGCTATGCTTCAGTGGAGATTTACAGCTTTTAGCTTTTATAAAACTTCACTCTAGTGTTAGACTTTCACAAAGAACTGCCTCTTCTGGCACTGGATAGAAACTGGCTAGAATCTCTGCTTTACCTCTTCCAGGGGAGTATCAGAAATTCCAAAACTGCTGAGCCCCAGGTCAGCCAGTGTCTCCTCCAGCTCTCGGAAAAGGCTGGCGTATGCTCTCTGCTTGAAATTCTTATTTGGAAGAAGGAAGATGAGTTCTTGACCAATGCACTCCACCAGCTTTGCCTCTGGAATGTGGTGGCGAACCACACTCATCAGCTCATTCACATCCCCTAGGACAAGAAGAGAAGACTGATGCCAACTCTCTTCTAGAACCCAGAGGACGGCAAGATTGCTCAGCTCTCCTATTCTCTTCTATCTCCCATTAGACAAAGGGGCATTTTGTCACTTACCACCAATTCCTTCAGGGGACGGACACTGGTCAAGTCTGCTTTGGGCTTACCAGGCACTATGATGGAAGTTAAAGCGCCCCCCACTGGCCAGCTGTGCAACCTGAGGAAGGTCACACATCCCAGGGCCGTTTGCTCCTCTGCTAAATCAAACGTTCTGTTGCCTCAAAACATGTTACATTGGGCAGGTCCTACCCTAGTTTCATTATCTGTGAAAGGGGGAAAACAACAGTACCCATTTCACTGTTGTTTCTGAGGACTGGGCGAGTTAACACACACAGAGCTCTTGGAGTGCATAGATGAGCATTAGCTGCTATTGCGATCAGGAACATCATCTCAGGGATGAAACGTCTTTGTCATTGTTGCTTATTCTCATTCACTGAAAACTTGAGGGTTAGGACAAAGTTGTTTACCTTTTCCTGGTCTGGTCCAAGCAAGGGGACTCGCCTGAGACATATGCCTAGAACAGGTGACCAAGCTGAGTGAAAGTTCCCCTCTCTGAATCATACACCCATGCCTGGTCTAATGTCTTGGAGAGCCACTCCATCTCCCTTTGGATTGTACCTGCCTCTTCAAACAAAACAAACTTAATACCCAGCTCTCAGGACTGCAGAAGGAGGTTGAGAAGCCATGGAGAGAGGCCAAGGTCGGGTGGGGAATGGGGTGTGAGAGTATGGAACAACTGTTAAGTATAGATTATTTATCTGATATCATCAAATAGTTGGAACTGGATTTTGGGCACAAGCATGTGTTACTTTAAAATTAAAGATGAAACTTAAATAACTTCAAAGAAGGTATTTGAAGATATGGTTCTATAGTATATTATCTTGAGAGACAGGTCGAAGAGAGAGGGATTTAGAGCATGACTCTTTCAAAAGTAGTTCTCTTAGAGTGGCAGAATCTCCTGCTGGAATCTTTTCTTCCTTTTAAAAATGATCCAGGTGCAACTGCTCAGGTAATCGCACCAAGAATTGACAAATGGAATTACATGAAATTTAAAAGCTTCTGTATAGCAAAGGAAACACTCAACAGAGTTAAGGAATGGGAGAAAATCTTTGCATCCTATGTACCCAACAGATGACTAACTTCTAGAATTTACAAAAAGCTCAAGAAAGCAAATCTGAAGACAACAAATAATTCACAAGTGGGCAAAGGAAATGAAGAGACAGTTCTCAAATGATGAAGTTCATAAGGCTATGAAGCACATGAAAAAATACTCAATATTCCTAGCTATTAGGGAAATGCAAATCAAAACAACTCTGAGATTCTACCTAACTCCAGGAAGAATGGCCAAAATCAGGAAAACAAATAATAACAAATGCTGGTAAGGATGTGGAGAAAAAGGAACCCTCTTATACTGTTGGTGGGACTGTAAATTGACTCAACCACTTTGTAAACCGATATAGAGATACCTCAGAAAACTAAAAGTAGAACTGCCATATGAGCCAGCCATACCACTACTGGAAACATACCCAAAGGGGGACAAGTCATCATACCACAGAGACATCTGCATCTCCATATTCAGTGTAGCACTCTTCACAATAGCAAAGATATGAAACCAACCAAGATGGGCACCAAGATGCCCACAACAGAAAAATGTATAAAAAATTATGGTACATATACACAAGGGCATATTACTCAGCAATAAAAAATTAAATAATATCTTTGCAGCAAAATGGATGGAACTGGAGAATATCATCATAAGTGAATGAATACAAGCTCAAAAAGAGAAACACCATATGTTTTCATTCATATGTGGAAGCTGAATCTTACTTAAGGGAATAAAAATCCTACATATAAGTTGATATATAGAAAGCACAGTTAAACTTAGCAAAAAAGGGATAATATAAAGAGTAGAAAGAAGGAGGGAGGAACTAGCAAAGGGAATCGAAGATTGCAGAAGGTGGGATGGGGAGGAGAATTAATGTAGAGGGATAAAGGGGGAGAGGATAATATCAATATAAACAACACAACTTCATGAGTACATGGGAAAAATAGGGGAATATAACCCAAATATGCGTATGAGTTTTACTACATATTAGTCAAAATGTTTTATAAACTTTGTAAGTTGATAAAAGTATAACCAAAAGTGCTGTAATAATTGCATAGTGGAAACAGCAAATGCTGTGTCACTCTGTACCCCACCAACCAATAAAGGGAGAAAAAAAATGATCCAGGTGGAAGGATTCCATGACTTTTACCCAAGATCCTTCTGCTTAACTGGCCTGGAAGTCTTGTTGTATGCCAAACTTGCAAGCTGGGCTTAATTGTCTTTAGTTCTGGGATGACTTCATCCAAGGCCTGGGGAGTTCTTTACACGAGGAAGTAGCTCTGCCCTGGTAGCTTTGTAGGGGTCATGTTCATTGTTCTCTTAGGAAGGAAATGGAACCTGAAGCCACTGGATTCCCAGGAATTGTGTCTTAGATGTATGTCAGGCTTTCAGAAGTATCCCTGCCTGGCAGGGACGTCTGTGAGTGTGTGTGTGGTGTGTGGGCATGTGTGAGTAAAAAGCCAGCCAAAGAGCTAAATGGGAATTAAAATGATCTTCCCTCCCTTATTTGGGGCATAACTACTTACTGAACTTCCCACCATTCATAACATTCCTATTCTATACAAAGAAACCCTTTTCTTAGAAATAAAGTCATATTAAAAAAAAATTCACCCTTGCCAAAGCAGGTCCTTTTTCCAACTTGATTTTGATGGACCCTAGTAATTAAACATAGTAGTATCAATTTTTAAAAAAAAATTTCTTAACCAAGATTGCCAGGAGAAATTTTCAGAAAGCCAGGAGAGACCCACAGCAACACAACTGAGGCATAAACCTCAGAAACATCATCCTAAAGAGATGTTTTCTGTTTACTGCAGGTTCTGTTAGTGCAGAGGGTGGGGAGTGAATATTGGTGGTGGGCCTCCCTGCATTTCTCTACGAGTTTTAAACATAGGGCATACATATTGTCTAGTTTTCTTGTTCTACCAGATTTTACTTAGTAAATTCTTTAGGTTTGGGGGGGGGGGAGTGTGGTTGGGTGCAGTAGCACATACCTGTAATCCCAGTGACTTGGGAGGAAGAAGTAGGAGGATCTTGAGTTTGAGGCCAGAGGTAGTCTGCATAGCTTAGTGAGGGCTTGTCTCAAAAAAAAAAAATAATAAATGGCTGGGTGATGCAGCTCAATGGTAGAACACTCGCAAAATATGCACAAGGCCCTGGGTTTAATACTCCCAGTACCAGGGGAGAAAAAGTGTATAAATAGGAAACTTTTTTCTTTGATAAGCAGTTATACGTACCTTCCTTTATTTCATTTAGTTTTGCTTCTACTTAGGAGTGTAGGGTTGTGGTATGACATTTGCAAAGATAGTCTCATGGGAAGAATGAGGAGTGGGCATTAGTGGAGACTGGAAAGAGCTGTTGGCAAGTTCTCTGGGTCCCTAAGCTCATATCCTACAAATGTGTGATTGCTAGTACAGTGATAGCCTCTTTACTGTATCTCTCTTAGGGAGGGGGTGTCCCTGAGAGGCAATGCACCCTAATTCAAGAGGAAACACTAGAAAATTGTGAAGCTGAGCAGAGAGCTAGAGGCCCGTGATATTACAGTGTCCACACGTGCAATCTCCGACTCTCAAAAAGTTTGCTACAAGAGCCGTGCATCACTGCTCTTCCACCAGAGGGCGCCATGGCACACCTTTAGGAGCAGCTCTCTCCAGACACTGAGGAATGTTCCCTGGAGCCAGGGCAGAAGGGCTCCAGGAACGGAGGCTTAATATGGGTAAAGACACAGAGTGAACAAAGACTGGATTCTCATTAAAGGGAGAAGGCCTTTAAGGGCATGACTTCTAAATCCCTTTGGGAATGGAGGAAAAGAGAAAGAAGCTCAAAGAAAAACACAAGTAATTGTGTGACCTTGGGCTTCTCTGAGAAGCACACCAAGCGTTCTCTTGTTCTCTTTGCTTTCACTCAAGTGCACCACAACAGTACACGCCCAGCAACACCAGAAGAGGGTTACTGGATGGGGACTGTGGTATGACCCACCCCAGCCCTTACCATCCAAGACTTGTTCTGCAGTTATCTCATCGACACGGGCTGGACACCTGGCAGAGAAACCCTTAGATGCACAGCTGCAGTCTCCCTGCAACAGATGGACAGGAGTGACTACAGCACGTACAACACTTCCGCGATAGCCTTTCCCAATGGCAGCCCAGTGCCAACGGTTGTCAATGCCTGCTTTGTTTCTCACGGCCAAGTGTGGTCAACACATTTTTTTTTCTTTACTGTTTAATCTACTAATTCATCTGAGCATTTTGAGGGTGTAGCCACTTGATTTTATCCTGGGGAGTGTGTGAGTCAGCCACAGAGAGAAGCAGAACCTCAAAGGATCCCTTTGGCTCGTCATTCATCAGGTGACGGCTGCAGGTTCTGCTTGTGTGAGACGTTCTGCCTCTCCCTCATGGATGCACACTGAACTATGAAAATGTATGCAGGCAGGAGAAAGCAGGCAGCCACTCACACTAGAGGCATAAGTAGTGCTACAGTATAACACTTGTGACAACTTGACTGTGAGCAATGCCTATTCTCAAGGACTCCAAAGGATACTCCTCATGCTTTATTCCATTGATTTCCACCACATCCCTAAGAAGAAGAAGCAGAGATCATTGGCTTCATTTTCCATGTGGGGAAAAACAATGGCAAGGAATTAAGTTATTTGCCAGGAGGACACAGTTTTCACACTTGGCAGCCCACACCCAAAGCAGGGTGACAAGCCCAGTGGTCTCTGGGGGTTGGCATCGTTTTGCTTCATTGTTTTTAGGCTATATTTCCCAAGGAACCCCTTCCTTACCTCTGGAATTCACATTTAACAAGGGAATATGAATGGTGGGATGAAAATATAAAAAAGAAAATTTAAGCAATGATTTTCTTTTCTTTTCTTTTCTTTTTTTTTTTTTTTTTTTTTTTTTTTTTTTTTTTTTTTTTTTTGGTACTGGGGGTTGAACCCAGGGCCTCGCACTTGCATGCTTTGCAAGTGCTGGACCACTGAGCTGCACCCCCAGCCCATTTTTTTTTTTTTTTTTTTACTTTTTGAGACAGGATCTTGCTAAGTTACACAGACTGCCTCTAGTCTCGAACTTGCGATCCTCCTGCTTCTGCCTCCAGAGCCGCTGGGATTACAGGTGTGCACCACCGTGCCCAGCTAAGCAATGATTCTTAAAGCAGTCTAATCTTGCAGGTTAAGACACTTGCTTCTATGTTGCACCAAACCACATGGATAGTTTGGAACCCTGGCATGTAATAATTTCAGGTTATTTAAAACTAGTTGTCTCATTTTGGGGGTAGCATCCTGCAGGAGTGTTCAGAATGGACTTACTGAAGTCTCCTGCAAAATAGTCCTAGAAATCAAGACGCTGATTCTGATGGCTGAAGCTCTGGTGGGAAAGCCATCCAGAGCGGCAGCCCACGCCGTGTAATTCTTCCCACCTGGGATGGGCTCCTTCCCCAGGCAGACAACATACCTCACAGCCACCTCTTTGGCTCTGGATGTTTTTCATCTTGCGAACCAAGGTCAAGTAGAAGCCTGTGCCGAAGCAGTTCTTCAGGAAGAGCGGGGTGCCTGAGCAGTAGAGCCTCCCCTGGGAAATGATGGCGATGCGGTCCCCAAGGAGGTCGGCCTCGTCCATGTGGTGAGTGGACATAATGATGGTTCTGCCTGTAGGGAGGGGTCAAGGGATTCAACAGGCAGACCCTGGGCAGGGTGTGGTGGTAGAGAGTGTACAGCAACCTCCCAGTTTTCTGGTTGCAAAAACTGGGAGTACATCAGTGAAAAAACGTCTAATTCTGTAGCAAATTCCAGGGTATTAGGATAATAATGACAATAGCTAACATTTTGTAGCATCCTGCATACTGTAAAGGATTGTTATGTGCAGTATCTCTTCACTGGGCATAGGATCAGAGTCAAATAAATCACTATGGATGGGACACATTCATTACTATCAGTTGGCATCTGAGTTCCAGATGTCCCTTCTCTGGACCATTGAGCACTGCACATCAAATCTTTGTAGAGAACACACACAGCACACTCACACAAACTGGAGAGATCATTAAGGGAATGCAGGAATGAAGATGTTAGCATGGCAAGCCTTCAGTGAAAGGCACAGGGAAATACAGTGTAAACAGAGGCGGGAATGATCTCCAGGTCACACAGAATTGAGTGACACTATCACTTTTATGGTCACTGTGAGCTCTACTTCTCATCTGGATCTGAGCCATCTGGAAGGTGCTGGGATAGAAGGGTAAAGGTCCTATTCTGAGATGTTTCCATCTGTGGTAGTCTGTAGCACCAAACACCCAGCACGCCGCCCCTGCACCTGGTCCCCAGTAGTTATCCTACAGCTAGGGAGCTTCTTGGGATGTTTGTTGGTGACATGAGTCCCCTTAGAGAGGAGTTTCATTTAGCGCTTCTCCCATTGTTTCAGATCAAAGGGCTCCAGGTAGAGAGATTTTTCTGGGATATTTGGCAAATAGGCTGTTCCATCAGTGACTCCTATTTTGCTACAATCTCAGGAGGGTTTAACTGGTGCTTAGATTCACTGATAAGCCTCATCTGGATGTCGCTATCAGTGGTTGTTAGTGTGCTCAGCTGCCAAATGCTAGGTGTGAGAGGGCGGGGCCCCTGGGGAAAGCTGTAAGGGGGTGTGAGCACTGAGTAGTGGCCCCCACCTGAACGATACTTCAGGAGCAGGTCCCAGATGGAACGTCTGGAGTAGGGGTCCACCCCTGAGGTGGGTTCATCCAGAACCACCACCTTGGAATCTCCCACGAAGGCGATGGCAACAGACAGCTTCCTCTGCATGCCACCTGGGGGCACAACAGAAAGGCTCTCACAGGGGCCACAGACGGAAGAGAAGGGCTGGGGGCTGGTGGCACAGGGGGACTATAAACCCAGCAGCAGTTTGACAGGGCCACTACCCATGTTTAGGCAGTTTTCAAACCCTCATACATGCAGAAAAGGTGACCCTTGTCTCCTAGGAGCTGACCATCTGATGACAGCTTTTACATTTTACTTCAAACACACAAACTTCAGAACAAATAAAGCCCAGGGTGCTGCAAAACTGTTCTGCGTGAGAATGATCCAGAGGCAGCCTGCTGTGAGATTCTCAGGGTAACTTGGCACAAGTGTTCTGACTCTTAGGAGCTCTCCCATCCCTGTCCCAGCCTCCCCTGCCCCCTGGGTGCTCTGGACATGCCATTGCCACCCTCTTTCCCACTCCAGGCACCTGACAGATCTTGGGCTTCTTCATTCCTCTTGTGGTGGAGGCCTGTGTCCTCTAGCATGGCTTCCATGTCCAGCTGGGCTTCTGCCCAGGACTTCCCTTTCAGTTGGGCATAGAACAGGATGTGCTCAGCCACTGTGAGGCTACGGGGCAGAAGAACAAGAAAAGCAATGGGCTCAGCAATTCCACTTCTAACAACTTAACTTTCGAAATCACTAAAGATGAGTATGAAGATTTAGTAATCAAGATGTGCATTATGGGATTATTTATGGTTCAAAAGCCAAACAAATAACTAACCCTGTCTAAATAGTTAATGAGATGATGACTTATATAGTTCATTCATATAATGGGATAGTCTATAAACATGAACAATTCTTTTTTTTTTTTTTTAAAGTACTTGTGGGAGTTGAACCCAGGATATCATGCATGCAAGGCAAGCATTCCACTACTGAGCTGCACCTATAGCCCCTTTTTATTTTTTATTTTGAGACAGAGTCTCTCTAAGTTGTGCAGGCTGCCTCAGATGTCACACTCAAGGTCCTCCTGCCTCAGCCTCCTGAGACACCAGGATTATAGGAATGTGCCACAGTGCTCAGTTTAAAAATGCTTTTAGAAAGGAATATGCAATGAGATGAAGAGATACTCATAATATCTTATGCTTAAAAAAGGAATCACATTTTTCAAAAAAGTCAGGTTATAAAATTGTACATAGAGTTTTATTCTTTATAATTTTAAAGTATCTATGTCTATCTATACACACATAGGAGAAAGTTCCAAAAGCAATTTATGCTAAGAGGGTAACTTTAACATCTTAGTAAAAATGTGGGTATCTCTGGATGGTGAAATTACTGGTGGCATTTTTTCCTTCTTTCTATTTAGCCATCTCTCTTTCCTTCCTCCTTCCCTCCTTTACTCTTTTCCTTCCACAATGACTATACATAGATTTTCAAATAAGAGACAAAAGATATTTTAATTGGGAGAAAAAAAAAAGACACCAAAGCCCTCTGACGAGTCAATCCTTAGTGCCATGGCTTAAAATAGAAAAAGGACAATGGTTCCCCTCTTTTTGGTCCCTGACAGGAAGCATTTGAGGGCTGAGCACAGGATCCAGTGATCAGCCACTCTGTCAGAGATGATGATGCCACTCTTCTGAGGGGTGAGACCTCACCTCTGATGTCCAGAGGCACAGTGCCCTGTTTGTAGGGACAATTCTTATTATAATAAGCAGGACAAGGACCTTGAATATGGGGGAAACCCACAAGAGCCCCACCACCTGCGTGTGGACCGGGCATCCCTGAGCTGGCTCTGGAGAGCATGTGTGTCAGGGGCAGGGGGACGCGGAGGATAGTGGACATGGTCAGCAGATGTTTTTTCCCTGTGGTGCTGAAGATGGAACCCAAGGCCATGTCCATGCTAGGCAAGCACTCGACTCTTGAGCCGCGTCCCCAGTGGATGGGATGCGTCAACTCTTTCACTTACTGGTGGAACAGGATGTTATGCTGTGGACACATGCCAAGGCTCTGCTGGATTGCATCCAGGTTGGTTTCAATGTCCTTTCCCCCAATGAGCACCGTCCCTGATGTTGGTGGCAACAGACCCGTCAGGATGGACCTGCCAGACACAGGATTGGTGACAGAGGAGTTGGCCTTTAGGCTGCGGGAGGGCAGCCCCACACCAGGGTCGGGGAGGACCCTCACAGTGATTCCTGCCCACGTCTATGAATGGAGTGCAGATCCTCATTAGCTGTGGGGTCCACAGTTTTCCCATTCAGGGCCGAGCATCAGTGTGTACATTTAGGCCCCGATGCAAAAGGCCACATCTGCATCCTTCTCTACGCCTACTTATGTCCTCATGCTTCCAGGCCAGCACACGTGGGCCTTTGGGATTCCCAGTCTCAGAATGTTAATTTGCAGCCACAGACCCCCTAACACCAACATCTCAAGTGCTAGAGAGGCTCAGTGAAAGGTTTTGAGTGCATAGCTCACTGCTCTGCCTGCTGGGTGAACAGCCATGGATATTAAAAAGCTAGATGTCACCATTCCAAAGCCCCAGAAAGGCCCTGAAGATGGTGAGAACCTGAGCACACGTAGGTGTTCCCCATGTAGCTGTAAATTAATTGACTGAAGTCAGGCATGGGAATTCTTTGGATATAAAACATAAAAAGTCCAACAGCAATATTGTGCTGATTTTTTTTCCCATAAAATGAGAAAAAATGGCTCCCACCGGATTAGGTGGTTGTGCAGATTAAATGAGTTAATACATGTAATGTACTTAGAACCAGATCAGTGTAAAGCTCAAAAATATTGTTGCCATTATTATTATGCATTGTGTTTCAACCCCTAGAGAAAGTTGACTTTCTGCAGTCGATGAAATCATACGTTTGCCTTTGAGAAGTCCAGGGATCCTGGATTGGGTTTTCAGTTCTCTGACCATATTAGTTAGGAAAGAGATGGACCTAGTGCTGCCACACCCAGCTCTGTCCCTGAGTTCTGATAAAATCTCAGGCTATCTGAACTTGTACCAGAAGCTGAAATCTCTGTGGATCAACCACTAGAGGGAAACAGAACCAAATGTATGGCACCAGCCCCACATTCCATTCACACTGACCCGCCCAAGAGCACATTCCAGTGTGGGGTGTACACTGCTGTTCCTTCCTGGGGCTCTGCAAGAAGCCAAGGACTTGAAGACTGCCTTCACATGGGCGGTTGTTGTCCCCTGAGAAGTCTGCATGGGAACCTTGGTGGCTCTGTTCTCCTCAGCAGATGGCGCTCGGGTCCCTTAGAGAAATATGAACACCCTCCCTCCAGCCCCTTCAGCTGAATGGTCCATGGGGAGCCTGCATCTTCCCTGAACTTGGCCTTCAGCGGCCAGGCCTCCAACCCAAAAGCCCCGCTCAAGACTGCATTGTTTGTACTTTCTCAGAGCTGTGACCAACCCTCATCAGGGATCCCATGCTGATGTTGAAGCCTGCCTAATGACTGGTAGGAAAAGGAATGTTCCTTACAAATAGCAGTGCCCTACCAACCCCAGGCATGCGGGGGAGGCCTTGACTTCAGCCCCACTGTGGATCATAGGGAAACTGGAGAGTTAGGGGCGGGGGAAGGGAAAGGACTCAAGGTGTTTGAAACAAGAGGCAATTGTGCCGGAAGACCTGGATCCTGCCTCCTCTGAACCATTTAAGTGGCTTTCAGGAAAGTCACTTAAATGTTTTGAATATTGACTTCCCTGGCACAGAAAGGAGGCAATACACATACTCCATGCCCCTTTCATTGCTTTTTATGAGGATCAAATGAAACAATATACGTTAGAGAGCTTTGGATACTGCAGTATGCCTTACAAATCCTTGGGACCACAAAAATAGAGTGTGTTTTGTCACCGAAACCCTGGTGCAGCTAATGGGAAGCAGGAAGCCAGGAAATGACAGGGTGGCACGGCAATCCAGCCTCTTGGCCAGAAAACTCACAAAGTGGTGGTTTTCCCTGCTCCATTGTGACCAAGGAATGCAGTGATCTGGTTCTCGTAGAATGTAATGTTAAGACGGTCCACAGCTGGCCGGCTACCGGGCTCAAAAATCTTGACCAGATTCTTCACACATACCCCAGGAACCAATCCGGGAAGCTCACGTTCGAAGAAGGAGTCTTGGAGGAGAAGTCACATGTGATATAAATACAATGTCTTAGTGTACAAGCTCCTCATCTTTCTCTCTTCAGACCATCTTCTTCTACCTATCATTTAACCTGTGCTCCTGCCTTCAGCTTTGTAAAGGACATAGAATGACAGTGGTAATGATCGTATTGAACATATGTTTATCATTTGTTGTGTGCTAGGCTCTGTTTCAAGTGTTTTCCATGAATCATCTCATTTCATTGATGTGACAATTCTATGGGTAGATATTACTAGGTTCATTTCTATAGGTGAGAAAACCTAAGACAGAGAGACATCCAGCACCTCATCAAAGTCACCTGGCTCATGACTGGCAGAGTTGGGATTTGAACCCAGAGCCCATACTCACCTACAGCACTCACTGCCTAGACACAGACCTAGCCCCATGCTGCAGCTTTGGTCCCAGGCCCTGGTTTCTAAGTGTCTGTGGGATTCCTTGTGGAGTTTTGGTAGCAGCTCAGGACCCTATTCTTCCTCAAACATCATTTGCCTTCAGACTCTGCCATGTCCATTCCTGGAACCACCATCCTCCTAGTCAATCTTGGCTCAAATCTTTGAGTCAACTTTGAATATAGATGACTTCTTGTTTGGCAATACTCCAGGACAGTCCACTCTTCCTCACTGCTGTCTCTCTATTCCCCATTCTATCCCATCCAGTGCAGGTCTTACTATGCTCTCCTCTCCCTGACCCCCAGCCACTCGCCTCAGTTCACCCTAGGTAGCACAGCTTCTGAACTGTAATTGTAAACCTTCCCTCCCCTGCTCTCCCCCCAAAATCCCATTGCTGCCTCTATTGGTGCCTCCTGGCTTTGGCAGTAGTCAGTCCTCTAGTCTCCCTGACTTCAGCCTTGTCACACTACCCCGGGAAAAAGTCTTCCAGGAGCACCTTTGCCTGCAAACGATGAGGAGCTGAGGGTCTCTGACTTTGGCATTGGGAAGTGGCAGGTGGGAGGGTCCCTGGAGGCTGGTTCCACTCATGCATTGTTGTACTAAATCAGAGGCCGCGTGCCTCTCTAAACTCAGAGCTGCAGCATCCATAGAGAGATGCATACACTTAAGGATGTAAAACCTTGGGAGAAACACAGAATCGGCTCAAGAGGGGAGACAGAGCAGCACAAGCCAGGGACACAAGTCTTATGAACCCGGCCTGAGAGGCCAGGAACGATGAGGTAACGTCCACTGTCAGGAAAGCTTTTGATGGTTTGAATGAATGGGCCTCTACATTTGTAAACCTCGAGTGAAGTGCAGTCAGCTCCACTAAACAGTCTTTCCCCTTGCACACAGAAGCATTTATTTTCGTCTTTCCTTATAGCTCATATCCGCTTTAAGTCCCAGTGACCCAAGTCATTGTTCTGGCTAAATCCTCGGAAGTCAGCACATTTGTGCGACTCACTTGGGATTTGCCTAACAAGGGCACAAACACACTACATACTTGGGATTTGCTTTCTTCAGGAAATATGTGTTAATGTCTGGGCTGGACCATTCATTCCTCACACGTGCAGCTGGACATCAGGTTTAACACTGGTCCCCAGAGGGAGTCAGTTTCCTGGGCTTCATTTCACCCATAGTGAGGTGTTTGACTCTGACGCTTCCTCAAGTTCCTAGCCTTTCCTTTGCCTCTGCTCTGCCCTGCTCTTTGGGGCCTTTACCATTCGTTCCTTCTGGGTGCTCTGGATCCTCCATTTCCTCTGTCAGGGGTTCGGTCTTTTCCAAGGCCCTTTCTTCTCTTGTTGAACATCCTGCACCAACCAGAAGCCAATGTTATTCTTCCAGTGGGAGTTGAGAATCAGCAGAGGCAGGAAGTGGAGGGGAGAAATGTGTTGGGGGGGGAGAGGAGTGAACCAGTGTCCTACCACAATGGGGGACCCTTAGCAGGCCAACCTAGGGTTCCTCTAGAACCAGCCCCCAGCATGACCTCCAGCCTCTGACCTGCTGCAGGCTGAGAGGTACTCAACCCCAACTGGGCAGGCTTTGCTAAACCCAGAGGGAGTTTTGTAATTGGAGCCTAGTAATTAGAGAGTTTCACTTCATCTTCTGGATTTTTTTTCCCTCCCTCTTCTTCTTTTCTTTTCTTTTTTCTGAGGCTGGGATGGAACCCAGGGCCTTGTGCATGCTAGGCAAGTACTGGCACCACTGAGCCACAGTCCCAGCCCTTGCCTCATCCTCCTAACGTGCCATGAGGGACCCACACTGTCAGAAAATGTGATCAAGGAAAAAAAACTCAAGACCGAATTTGGAATGTGTTAATTTTCTTTTCCCTACCGCTGGTCCTTTTCACTCCAAAACACATCAGTCATGGTGAACCTTGAGAAAAAAAAAAAATCCATTCAAAAGATATAATGGGTGGGCAGTTAAAGCTGGGCATGAGAAATGGCTTCCCTGAGAAAGCTGCCTATGTGGGCATTCTAGTGTCTGGGGATTAACACCAGGGAGGAGGCTGGTACGGATACAGGCCTGGACAAATTGTGAAATGCAGCATATACACCACACATACACTTTTCTAAAAATTATTTTTGGTAACCTTGGCATTTGGTCTAAAAGGACATCAGGACATCCTGGAAGGGGAAGAAAAGCAGAAGGGCCATGCAGCCATAGAGGAAGCAAGGGCAAGGGGAAGCCACTGGTCACCAAGTACCTCAAGGCTCTGGCTTCAAGTGCAGCTGTGTGAGCTGCGCCTAGTGTTCTAAATGCAGCAGCTAACCTGGGCTCTAGATTGGCATGATGTGCAGGCGAGTGGCAGGCAGCGGCCTGGTAGTCTGGGACAGGCCACCTTCAGTCCTTCTATCTCTGCTTTCTGAAGCATTTAAAAATCTATTCTCCACAATTTCTGTGGTCAGTTTACTAGCTATTATACTACAGTAGGTGTAATAAAATAGCAAGGGCAAATAGCCTTCTAAATAGTTTTGTCATTGGAGTGAGTTCCTTGCCAGGAAATACATTCAAGTTCCAGATTTTGTTGCCAGTGGGGGGAGGTGGGGATTTGTGCAACATACTGATGTCTCTTGGGCTCCCATTCTTTATCTGTGAAAGAAACTCAGCTGTTTTCTGCTTTTAGACAGTGTGCTAGATCTAATTTAGTCTAGCCTATGAGACAGGTGAAAAATATTTCACTTTTGTCAGCAAAAATATGTGTGATTGGCTTTTGAAGGAGCACATTTGTCTTAAGATTTTTTTCTTGAGCAGCAGAGTATCTCTTGGGATTATAGAGAAAAAACATTCCCACAAGTCCTGATAATCACTGACATTAAAAACATTCCAGAAACACAATCCTGTGTTAAAAATTCCCACTTGTGATGGGATTATAACTTTATTATAGTGGAAATTTAAAGCTTTGTAGATAGACAAGATGCACAAAACAATGTAATGGAAAAAAACTGAGATGTTGAAGTATAGTTTGTTTAGAACACTAAAAAAATAATAAAAGAAAAACAAAAAAGAGGAAAGAAAAAAAATTAAAAATAAAACTACCCAAGTCTTTTAAAGGCCCTAGACTAATCCCCTAGAAAAAACAAAATATCAATCTTGGTGCCTAAAAGATAAATCCTGGCCCAGGCCCAATAATTCAAAGTGAAGGGCAGGTAGGTGAGCAATGAACATTGGAAAGTATTTCCTTTGCCTCCAGAACCTTCCAGATCTAAGGGAGACTCCAGCTCTTGGCTCTAGAATTTCTCTCCCTTCTCAGAACTCGCAAAAGAGCCTGCACTTTTCCTGACTTCTAGAACTTTCCCTGGTCCTCCTGTTTTGTTCAGAAAGAAAGGTAAATTTTATCTAAGATGCATCATGGGCAAATGTCCTTTTAGCTTTCTTCCTCAACCATTGTTATTAGGTGCTGTCGAGTTGGTATCTGACTCATAGCAACCCTGTGTACAACAGGCGAAACACTTTTGTCAGTGCTTCTCTGCTGTTCATAGGGTTTTCAATGGTGGATTGATTTTTGGGAGTGGGTTGCCAGGTCCTTCTCCCAAGCCTACAGTATCTGTGTTCCCAGACAGTCTCCCATCCAATTACTAACAAGGCCAGACCCTGCTTAGCTTCTGAGATCTGACTGGATTGGATGCCACAGGGCTGTGGTTGCAGGCTCCTTAACCAGAAGAAAAATCAACACAGGAAATCCTGGGAGTATTTGCCTTGGAGATCAACAGCTCCGCCCCAGCCTTGTCTTGGGAGAATGAATTAATTTGTATTTTGAAATGGTGAAGAGGAGTGGGAAAGGAGGTGGGAGCCAGCAGAGGATGATTCCTAGGAGCTCTGCTTTACAGCGAAAAGTTGGAAAAGTCATTTGACCCCTGAAGTGGTGTGGCCTTTATAGAGCATTTAATTCACTGGAACAAGCTGTTTGTCAATTCTTAGCCATTCACTCCGGCCAAGCGACACAAAAAGCACCCAAGCGACCCAGAGGATGTGATGCTGGGTCACCCGCTCAGCCAGTGGCAGAGTCCCCAGCAGGCAGCTGACTAATCAGAAATCCTGCTCTTGACGTAAAGGGCCACTTTGACAACCCACCCCCATATCCTACAGATAGCCCAAAGAGCTAGTGTCAAGTATTCACGTTTTTTTCTTTTAGTTTTTAAATAACTCACCTTCACCACCAAGCCAATAAGACTCTTGTAGAAGGAAGTACCAAGGACGTGGGGTTCCATAGTCCCCTAAAAATAGAAAGGCAAATAAAGAGCCTAAGTAATCTACCTATCCCACTGTATCACAGTTCTAAAGTCTCTAGAATTTATCTACATGAACCTCAAATTATAACCATAGGTATTTATACCTCATAAACCAGTGTGTAGCCATCCACAGTATACTAGAAAGACTACTCTGTCCAATATGTTTTAATCCAAAAGGTCATTTTTTTTTTCGGTGTTACCGACCACCTTAAGGGTGGTGATATTGGCTGACATTAGTTTTCCAAGAAATAAATTTTGTTAAGGAATTAAATCATGTCCTTTCTCAGCAGTTACCAGATAACAATAATGATGATAATCACTAACATTTGTTGGACATTCTTTCTGTGACAGGTCTTGCTATCAACATTTTCCATTTGTGAAATAATTTAATCCTGAAAACAACCCTGGGAGTTAGGTAGTAATATTATTCTTGGGGATACAGAAACAGAGGCACACTAAAGTTGAGCCATCTACCCCAGGTCACAGAGAAGATGCAGGAATTCCAGCACAGGTTATCTGCTTCTAACATAACTCTTTTTCCTCCCAATCTACTGGATTCAGCTAAGTTTCAAGAAAAAGACTCACTTTTCTAACCCAGTTCCCTTTGTACCTTCTGCTCCCTACAAAATGTTGGTTTTATAAATGCAGTCTTTGCTTTTTTTTTCTTCCAATACTGGGGGGCTCACACATACTGTTGTGAGCACTCTGTCAACTGGGCTACATCCCCAGTCCCTTTTTCATTTTTTAAATTGAGACAGGGTCTTGCTAAGTTATGCAGGCTGCCACTGGCCTCGAACCTGTAATCCTCCTATTTCCACCTCTCAAGATGCTTGGATTACAGGCTTCTTTGCTTTTTAAATAGTTGTCATGTATCATGTCTTTTGCCACTTCAGGCCCATAAGTTCAAGAGAAGGTCTGGCCCTGAACTTTCTTTTCTTTTCTTTTTTTTCTCCCCAGTGCTGGGGATTGATCCTGGAGACTTGTGCATGCTAGGGAGGTGCTCTGCCACTTAGCTACATCCCAAGCCCTGGGTCTACTGTTTTTACCCTTTGATTCCCAGAACCAAACTGTGCTGAGCCTCACACATAGGTGTTAATCAATAAGTAGTTATTGACAAAATAAAAGGTTTAGCCTGGCTAAAATAAAGCCCCTGAATTATATACAAATTTCCATTCCAATCCAGCCAATTTTCACTTATTACATCTCCTTCCAGCGCCACAAGGAAATACAGAAAAAACAGGCTGAGCAAATCTTGTTGAGGTCATTGTTACAGGATGAATTGTGTCTCTCTTTAGAAAGACATGTTGGAGGTCAGTGGTATAATAGAAAATATACTTGGTCTTTGTCCCTAGTTCCAGTCCAAGGCACAGAACTCCTAAAACTCTTGGAATTTCCCAGTGAGAGGAGAATTTTTTGTTACTTACAGTGAGTCCCTTTTCTCACAACACTTGAGATAATGCTAATGAGGTAACCCAGGGCAGGGCCCCAAGATAGCTTCACAATGGGAACTGGTCACCAGAAAGACCAAACATGTGAAAAGTAGAACTTTCAGTCCAACCTCCGGTCTCCAGGAGGAGTGGGTGGAGATTGACTGGTTTACAAAAACTCATGAACAGGAATTGGAGACTTTGGAGTTAGTGAATGCATGCTGCTACTAGAAGAGTGATGGGCCCAGAGAGGGCAAGGCAGGTCCAGACCACCTCATCCCCACCACCCCCTTACCTTGCCCTATGCATCTCCTCCATTTGCCTGTCCCTGACTTGCATCCTTTACTGCAAAGCCAGGATGGAAAGCAGAGCACTTTGGCAAAAGTGTGGGTTGCCTGGGCACCACATTTGCAGCTGGGTCTGAATTGAGGCAAGTCCTGTGGGACTGAACGTGTAGCATCAATGCTAATTCTAGATACTCTCAGTGTTGAATAGAATGGTTGGTGTTACTGAATTGAATGGGGTCTGAGAGAACACACATTTGGTGTCAGAGGGGTGTCAGGAAAAAAACTACCAGAGCTCCAACCCTAGGGATCTCTGAGTGTGGCCTCATTTGGAAGTAGGGTCATTAAAGATGTGGTTAGTTAAATTTGATGAGGTCAGGCTGGAGTAGGTTGGGCCCCTAATCCGACACCACGTGTGTTCTATAAGAAGATAGCCAAGTAAAGACAGACAGACACACACACACACTCAGGGTGAATGTGAAGATGGATGACTGGCGTGACATATAAGAAAGCCAAGGAAAACCTCCAGAAGCTAGGTAGAAGCAAGGCAGGCTCCTCCCCTACAGGTTTTGTAGGGAGCATGGCTTGCAAACGCCTTGAGTTTTGACTTCTATCCTTCAAACCACTGAGGTATAAGTGACTATCATTCTAAGCCACCCAGTCTATGGCACTTTGTTCTGGCAGCTCTAAGAAACTCACATACTCCTGCAGCTATGACCCAGACCCTGCTAGCCATCTTTCCGGGTTGGGATTTAGCTCAGTTGGTAGAGGGTTGCCCTGCAGTCTCTGAGGCCTGAGTTCAATTCCCAGCACCACAAAAATAGGAGGACATGGCAATCCACTCCCAAGGCAATTCTGAAACAATCAGCCATTGAAAACCCTATAAGGGTTGCTATGTGTTAGACACGCCTTGACAGCACCTAACAACAACAACAGCCATCTTTCTCCTGTTCAGGATTTTGGCCTGCTTGTTTCTGAGAGCTGTGAGGTCAACCCTCCCCAGGGACCACACCCAGCCTTACTTTCCCCTGACTGCTCTTGGCCACAGCATCAAGAGCCCAGATGCCATTAGCACAAGGGGGCTTTTGATTGATGTGGAGACCACTCAAATGAAGATAGGACTTCTGGGTACAGGAAATGTGTATTTGAAGGAAAATCTGATGTTCTATAAAATAAATACAAAACCGTGCAAATAGTCAATTTTGATTCAGGAACTGATTTCGCATGCTGCAGATTAATTGGATATTTCTTCAGTGGCCACCAAATGACAAGCATTATTTTGGATATTGAGACTGTCACAGTGAATAAAACAGACCCTGTGCCTGCTTACATGGGTTCATATTCTATTAAGGGTGGAGTCACTAAATACATACATAAAGGTATATCGTGTCAGGTAGTGGTAAGTACTTCCAAAAATAAAGTAGTGTAAGGGGACAGGAGTGCTGGAGGAATGCTGCTTATATAGTGATAAATATCTAGACATCTTCAGTTGGGAAAGATCCCTGTGATAAGGTGTCACTTGAACAGAAACCTGAACAAAGGAAGGAAGTGAGTCTGCAGAGTTGAGGTGGGTGAATGGGACATGCTCCTGGCCATGAGAACAGCAGGCATGAAGGTCCTGCGGGGAAGAGGGCTTGGTACGTTGAATGTTCACCTGCTGAGCAGAGGACATGGGGGAGACAGCATGGGCAGGAGATAAGGACAGTTGGAATCCAGATAATGAAGCTCCTGGGAAGTCAGGGTTGGGACACTGAGCTTTACTCTGAATGAGAGGAAAAGCCCATGGAAGGACTGGAACAGAGGGGGCTGATGCTATCTGACCTGGATTCTGAAAAAGTCTATCTGAAGATGGTGTAGAGACTACATTGATAGCAGGTGATAGTGGAAGGAGACTTGGATTGGGAAGGCGGGAGAGGTGGTGACACGGGAACAGATTCTGCAACTATTTCTAAAGTGGAGACAACAGATTTACTGCTAGATTTTGGACTTCTGGATTGAAATTTCCAATCCTGGCTCTGAAAGCACATATGTGAAGAGCTTAGAAAGGTTGAAGTTTAGACTAGATGGATGATGAGGGCTGGGGAGCTGAAGAACCGGGTTTCCTTTACCCTGGGGAGGGAGAGGCTTACCTGGAAACACCTGGTCAAGGTACCAGGCAAGCAAGCCATACAGAGCAGCATCAAGAAGCATCATCTTCATGGACAACAGGAAACTGAACTCATCCCCTTCCATGGGGCTATTCCTGATGTTGTTCCACTGCAGCCCCAGGCCTTGCTCTTCAAAGCGGACCAGGTACTCAGTGCCGAACCCAAATGCCACAGGAGATAGTAGGCTCTGCAGTGGGCCAGGAAGACAAGCAGATGGTTTTTGGTATAACCCAATGGCACCCAGATGCCCACAAGGCAGGAAGAAGAGTCAGAAGAGGGTCCATGTTGTGTCTGAGTATAAGGGATTAGGTGGTCTTCTCACAAGAAGAGGATTCTGGGAATGCCTCTCAGGACTCAGAGACCTCTCCCCAATATCACAGGGCCACCTCTAACCTGCTCAGTGAAACATAATGGTGGTATAGTGTAGTGAGGAAGACAAAGAAACAGCACACCATGACACACTCCAAGGCCAAACGTCTTTGCATTCTTCCTTTTCCCCTTCTTCCTCCCATTTTCAGAAGATCAGTTCTTGGTAGAACAAAGATGCTAATTTTACCTGCTTTGCAAGAAACTCACTGGAAGGATCATCAGTTTCCTAGGGCAAGCTAGGGAGCTAAGCAGGAAATGGTCTTGTTACCTCCCAAGTTCTGTTAGAAAGGTCAGAAAAGCTTCAGATTACATGGCTACCACCTTTCCCATCTCCAGACTGAGAGCAATCATTTTCTTAGGTTCTCTATGCAGAGAACAAGTCAACTGAATAGGTGGAACACAGAAGGAAGTTGGAAGAGAAAATTCCCCAGCCAGATCTCTCTGGGTGGTCCCTGACATGGCAGAAATCACATGAACCTGTGCAGAGAGATTTACTAGTCCCACTTCCTCTACTCAGAGGTCTCCCTGTGGTATGGAGGAGCCAGGAGAGAGTTCAGAGTGTCTCTTCAAAAGGAAGGAATCCTCTAACTACATGTGCACAAAAACCATTTAAAAAGTCTTAGCCCAGCTCTGTCTACACAGTTGCTAGACCTACAGCTTCCTGGTGGATCCACACTCCCAAGAATCTAGTTGTGGTATCCCAATACTGTCTGACAACTCAGTAATTACCAAAATAGCCCAGCTAAGCCCCACAAGCTGAGTCACAAGGACTTCTTACTACTACCCATTGTGATCATCTTAGAAAACTGGATGCTATTAATGGCAGCAATTAACTTCTTATTTAACATGAGACATACAAGGCAGATGCCCTGGCAGCTCTGGAGCTAAATAAGGTTGAGTCATGAGAACAGGTTCTTCTGCCAATGAGGCAGAGGTAGTCCTTTTTGATTCGACAGCACAGAGACAGGGTGATCCTGGAGGATAAGAAAAACTGCACCATCTGGGGCAGAGGCTGATTAGCCAGCCTTGGCTAGTGAGTAGAGATGGCCCATTTGAAAACACTTAAGAGGAAGACCAATGTTAGTTTGGGAATCCTGAACTAAGAGGTCTCTTAGGCCATCAAAAGTCAATTCTGATCAGAGAGCCTATCTCCGTGGGCTCATTTCTGCCTCCCTTTGCACGCACTAGAAGAACATGTTGTAGAACTACTCTGACCCAAGTTCTTTTCTAGGAGAAAAACAAAACAACAATAAAAAAAGACTTTTAATTAATGTAAACATCTTTCTGGAAAGATAGTAAGAGGGCAAGCTCCCTCCTTCTGCTTCTTCTTGAATAGAAATAAAAGAAAGGTGAGTGAGATGCGATGGCTGGTTGGGCCTGCTGGTTTTTCTCTCATACAGAAACAAAACTGGGCATGAGCTGAACTGGTTTTTCAATGACTTCCCAGGGCAGATTAGTCAAGCAGGCTTGGCCAAGAGTAACCGTTAGGTTATTCAGAGTGAAGAATGTTCCAACTCTTGTCACTATACATTTGAGCTTTACCTTACCCTTTTAGTCTTATGTCCTTTTGAACCAAAGGGCAAAGGGGACCTCCTCAGCGAGTGGGCCAGGCGGTCACAGACCCTTCTGAGGAAATACATCATGGGCCAAGGGTAAGCTCAAGTTCCCTCACCACAGCTTTCTTCAGCTCAGCAGTCATCTGGTCTTGCCAGGCGAAGCACAGAATGTGTGGCAGGTAGAGAGTGAAGTAGATGACACCACTGCAGGCTGCTGCCAGGCTGGCCTTGGAGAAGAAGGTGCTAAGCAGGAAACACTGCATGATGGTGGCAGTGGAGAAAGCCAACAGGAACAGGAAAAGGATGAGGGGATCACTGTAATGTAGGATTCTTCCATGCTGAAACCAAAGAGAATACGCATCAGTAATTCCAGCCCATGCCTAGGGGCACTGTCCCATCCAGGGAGTGGCCCATGTGCAGGGATGTCAGCGTCCCCTGAAGTCCTCTGCCCTCCGGGTGACCTCTCCCACCACCCCTGCGGTGCCTGTTTCTACTATGCACGCTCCATAAGTTGAGTTATTTCATCTCATGCATGCCATTTTCCCTGAGAGGGTAACACATTAAGCTGCCTATTAGTCATTAGTAATGTTTAAAAAATTAATTGGGAAACCATTAGGTTGAATCAGCTGCAGTGTTCTGGGTTTTTAAATAAGCAAACCAAAACCCAACTGTGAGTAACTTAAGCAATCAAAAATTCCCAACTAACCTGTAAGTAGGGACTTTAACCAATCGAATATATTCTTTGTTTTATTTCCTCACCCCCTTAATGGAGCCTTGAATCACTTGTGGTTTAGAGCTGCCTAGTTCATGAACCTCTATTTACTCAAACTTAAGAAAAATTTCTAATGTACCTAACTTTTTTATTTTAACAGTGACTATTATGGGTTTGGGCTGGGATTGAGCTCAGTTGGTAGAGCGCTGCGTTGCAGTCTCTGAGGTCCCAAGCTCAATTCCCAGCACTGCAAAAATGGGAGAAGGGCCTGGCAATCCACTCCCAAGGCAATCCCGAAACAGTCAGCCATTGAAAACCCTATGAGGGTTGCTATGAGTCGGATACCGACTCGATGGCACCTAACAACAACAATTATGGGTTTAGTAAATAAACCCGTGGTGGGAAGAGGACACTGGAGAAATCTGCCTTAGAACAAGGGAGGAAGACTTGGGTGTTGAAAAGGGAGAGGGGACACCACTTAGTGCCCGCTTAGCAATTTGCTTGGGGCCTGGGATGCTGGCTGGATCATTTCCACTTGTATTCTGAGGTTTGCCACTCATGGTGAAAATATCAGTAATAAGTCTAGATCACTGGGAAGTGGATCGGTCCTCCCCTTCCATGAATGCCGTATAACTGTGTCTCATAGAACCTGTGCACAATACTTAATACCTTTCACATTGGCTATGAAGAAAACAGGACCAAGCTAGCAACTTTTGTTGAGTGAGCTGCTGCCCAATTATGTTATAAGATAAGCAGATGCTCAAATGTGTTAGACCTTCTTTATTGTCCTTTACTATTGGCATCTTATGAGGAGTTTAACCCTTTGAGTATAGCTCTGAATACATAGAGATCATCCTGTGCTTTTCTCAGGAACAAAAAGGTATAAATATTGGAATTCTGGGAAAGCCTCTAAGGCTTCAGAGTCCCCTGATCAATACCTACTGCATAATGTCTCACCTGTTCAATGGAACATAGCTGAGTTGTAGTGTAATGGGGAAGACAGAAATACCAGACAGCATAACCCTCCAAAGGACCAAAGGTTTTCATGCTCTTCCTTCTACCTTTCCCACCCCTTCCTCCCTCTTCTGGAATAGGTTCATCTAATAAATGGGTTCTGACCTATTGGTCGTGGTTCCCTGAGGCACTGGGTTCCTCTCAGTAGAAAAGAGACACCAATTAGCAATATCTGTCATGAGCATGTGAGAACTGAGACCAACAAATGTGCCTTTTATCTGCTATGGCCACCATTTCTCCTTCATGCTTCTCTAGCACCGAAGGAACAGATTGAAAAGTAGAAAAAAATGGCAAAGGGAGGTGAAAGGGAGCCATTCTTAGCTGGAACCAAAGTCTGTGGAGGTCTAAACAAAACTCAAAGTTAGGATTCAGAAATCCTGATTCTATGTGTCAAAAAGTGCTCCATGTCACCCTGGAAAGCTCCACACATTTCCCTTTATCACATGCAATTTGATAGGAGCAAGTCCGTGGACAAACAGGTTACTTTTGGCTGGAAGAACTTTAGGATAGTTGTTGCTCCTCTCAGAACAATGGAGTCTGTTTCTCATCCCAGCCTAGAGCGAGGTCCTATAAATGTCGGGCTGTATAATTTTTTTACTGACTTCAGCAGGCCAGCCTCATCATTTTACTGGCCTTGGTTTTCTCCAATGACCACTCCTTCCCCCCACCCCCCTCTCTTTCCTAATAGCTTGAATAACAATGGAACCCTTCCATTGTCCCTGCTTCCAGCTTCTTTCCTGCATAGTTGAGTTGGGGAGGAAGAGACAAGGGAAAGATGAGAGAGTCATTCAAAGGAAAACCATGTTTGGGTGGGAAAGCTCTGTTTCTGTCAGCACTGGAACAATGTACTGATTCCCACAAGGAGGAATGTCTTTGTGCTCCAAACTCTCAGTGAACATTCTTTACCTCACGTCCCAAGAACTTTTGAAGTCCTAGAGAGTTAGTGCCACTTATCAGCAACACCCTTGCAGCCATTCAGGCAGATGTTTACACACTGATTCTTTTAATTCTGAGGACACAAAGCATGTAATACAGGGGAAAGGAGCAGAATGAGGGATGGGATGGAACAAAGGCTCCTGCTGATGACAAGGGGCTCAGTGGCTCCCATCCTCCCCTCTGCATGGCTTTGGTATCCGCCCAAACATAAAGCCACATTGGGCGTGGTGGGGTTGGGCAGAGTGACTTCTCTCTCAGCATTGGTTTTGGTTAAGGCCTCAGCTCACTGGATCACAGAGTAACAATAAGAAACAAAACCCCTCAGATTTACAGCATCTTGTTATAAAGACAAGGGGCAGAATTTGGGTTAAATGGATGTGTCGTTTGGATAGGATCACTCTGGAATCAGGTAACTACCAGGCATGCCCAGCATGAATGGGAGATGCTTCTCCAGTCTGTGGGTCACTGCACAGACTACCTAGTACAGAGGCATTTGACATGCTGGCGGTGAAGGGGTAGAACAAGCTCAGTGAATCTCTGTCAGGAGCTGCAGAGCCTGAAGTTGAAAATCACATCAAATTCCATCCAACAAAATATCAAAAGCTATCAAATGTGTGCACTTTATCTTTTAACAAGTACCAAAGATCCTTGATTGTGGAGGAGTTAAAAATGAAGGATAGTGGTGTCCTGTGAAAGGATGCTTTATTTCTAACTTCAACTTGCAAGGGAGTTGCAAGTTTACAGAGGATGGAACAACGTGCTCTGTGGCTATAAAAACTCCTTATCATTGAGAAAGGATGGACTCCAAATCCCATTCTTTACAACAGAGAGGTCTTGGAGATTTTTCAGGCAGCAGAATGTTTCTTGGTGAAGCCAGGAGTGGTCTGGCCTTGAGGACAATTAATAAATAGTCCAGGTCTCTTCTCCTGATATCACTGAAAGGGCCCTCCACATTCCAACTGTAGCCAGTTATTGAATAGTAATCCCAGAGAACACTCCTTGAACTCATTTCTGTGTTTGGAAAGAGAGAACCCCTTTGAACATACAGCCACCCTACGCTGGGCTTTGTTAATAGCAGCCTCTCGAAATGATCAGGGAATGGGGCTGGGAAATCTATGTAGATAGTGGCTCCCTGGGCAGCAACGGGGAGATAGGAAGATATTATGATACAGTGGCTCCTCAGGGGAGACTTTGTTTCTCCAAATGTTCTCTATTATGCCTGAAAGGGCTGGGAAGCTAGATTCCATGCTCTCCTTGGTGCCCAAATAACTAAACCAGGCTCAGGTTTATTAGTAGGAGGAAAGGAGGAGCAGTAGAACTATTCAGAAGTTTCCAGGCCTTCATCATTTAGCTTACCATGATGAATATTGTCAAGAGGAAGATGCTCATTGACATGATAAAGAAGCTGTCTAGGAACCAGGTACACCATATCACTGTATTAGAGACACCGTGATTTTTCAAAGTCTCCTTCAACCGTAACTCCTTTTCCAAGACAATGCCCTTTACAGTCATGGAGACAGAGTAGATCCATGCCAGCACCATGAAGACAGGGAAACAGCGGTTCAGGATGATCATGAAACTAAAGCAAGAGGAGAGAAGCAGAATAAGAGTGTTCCATACCTGGTAGAGACAGAATAAACACTTATTGAATGAATGTATTGACAGCAATATCTAAATGAAGGGAAAGGAAGGCAAAAAATATCCACTGGACAATGAGCTGGAACCTTAGAACACATTCCACATTTTCTCTGAAGAAATTCCTTTTTTTTCTTTTTTTTGGTGGCACTGAGGGTTGAACCCAGGGCCTCGCACTTGCATGCTTTGCAAGTGCTGGACCACTGAGCTACACCCCTAGCCCATTTTTTTCACTTTTTGAGACAGGGTCTTGCTAAGTTATGAAGACTGCCTCTGGTCTTGAACTTGCGATCCTCCTGCCTCTGACTCCTGAGCCGAGAAATTACTTTTTCTTTACAGCAAGATAGTGACTTTCTGGTTAACCCAGATGAATGCTCTATAAGTAAAATATGTGAAAAAAAAATCGTACCATCTACATTACACAACAGAGATCTTCCCTGATAAAGCCTTGTGGGAAAGATTGCAGACCTGATAATGTCGGCTGTGATGGAAATAGATAGGTACAGCGCTTATTGGCCCAGAAGCCCAAGAGAGTGGAGTACAAACAAGGGCAACTGATGTTGGTGAGATCAATAATCAGGTGCCCCAGGCGGGTCAGCCAGCCCAGCACTGTCTCTGCTCTAGAAGGTTATGTCCTAGTTATTCAGGAAAAGGTACAAAATAACTAATCAGCATGGCACTTCCTGAAGGGAATTGATTGATCAATAAATCAGTGATCTAATAGCCACTGATTCTACTAGTCTTACACACATGGAGTAGACCCCTGGATATACACCCTGGCAAGCAGGATAGATTTGCTAAACTTGAATTATTTTATGGTGAACTTTACACATGTTTTCCCTGTGCATGATGTACTAGTAAGGCACTGGGGACGATGATCTATTGAAACTGTTCCAGCATGGGAGAGTTTCACTCAAAATGGCCCTAGGGCAAGAATCGAATATTCACAGAGCATGCACTTCTGGAGCTGGCCACCAGAGGACTCTCCCACACTGAAAGACCCCAATCTCTACTCCCTCTTCATACTCACCCATATCCCTGCCAGCCACTCCTGTTCTTATCCTAAGAGTGAACCTGGGATTTAGCTCTTGGCTCTTCTTCTCATCTCTGCTTCTTATCCAAACTCAAGCTAATTGCAGAACAGCCACTGTTATCTCTTTAGCCTTCTGTAGAGCTGAGGCTGGACTACTGATTGGGCTACAGTGGTGACAGAGGGTTTCCTGTGTCTACATTGGGCTTTATTTTACAATCTCTCCAGCTGGCAACTTGACTTTTCCTTTCTTCAGATTGTGTATAGTTCTCTCCTTCCTGAACCCCAAAGACACATGCATTATGGTGATCTTCCCAGTCCCCTCACCCCCACAGCCAAGAGTTGAATCCATAAGCTAACTGCAGATCTCTCCTGCAGTCCTGGGAGTTTCTGACCCCATCTACCATGGTAAGGGAGCTTTCCCAGCACCTCTCCCTCTCTGTCCCTTTCTCTACTACCCTCAAAATCTATTTTCAGCAAAATGGTAGGGTACTGACTTAGCACGCTATTGGCCAACAGATGGACAAGCCTGGGGATGGGGGTGGTCAGGGAGGGAGGCAGGAGCTCATCCAACACATTCCTCTACCTTTTCATCAAGCATACATCATGGGAATGTTAATTAGGGAAGGAGCTACATTATTCTGAGGCTCCTAGGAACCAGACCTACTTGCCATGCAGTCCAAATCACTGATTTGGCAATCACTGGGCAAATGCTCTGACCAGAACCCTTCCACATACCAAACGTACTATGTAGTGGGAAAATAAAATAGCTTTTGTCCCCTCCCCCAACCTCACTTCCTTTGCTTTAACTTTCACCTTCCACTTTGCACCTCCGACACCAGCTTTCCTCCTTCTCCCCGCTGCTTCACTTTCTCCTCTGCCCCTGCCTAATGCTCAGGACCAGCAGGCTCTTCAGGCAGAGCTCAGTTCTCCCCAGGTTGGCCCCAGGCCCTGGGTTCTTTCCAGAGACCCTGAAGGCTTGGGAACATCTTCCTCCTCCCCCACCCAGCCAGCATCCTATGGCTTGTCAGGGAGGAGGATGGGAAGCCTGGGACTCACGAGTCATCCACGAAGCAGGGATAAGGCATTTGCTGGAGATAGACTCCCACAGCAGCTTCCTCCCGGGCCTGAGTCCTTGTGATCCCCTGTTCAATCATGTCCTGTAGATAGGCAAAGCCACCCCAGATATACCGGAGGTCCTCCACAGGGTCTGCCCTGGGACCAGAGTCCCAGTACCTAGGAAGGCACAGGAGAGGGGAAAAAGGGTGTGAGTGGAAATGGGCAGCTCATCTACCACACAAGCTCAAGGCGCCCTGGAACTCACTGTCTTGAAAACTTTCTCCTAAATGCTCCCAAACTCTCCAGTTCCAGCTCCCAGGTCACAGAGTAACTCTCAGTGACGACTGAGGGCCACAATGTGACTCTAATTGCTTTCATCTAAGGACTCTATTTTGAGCTGTATAGATCATATTTCCTCTCATTTAACTTAAAGTTACTGATTTACAGGCTCAGTCCAGGTTGAGTTCCTTCTGTGTATTAAACACAATTCACCGTAGACTTTGGAGAAACCCAGCCAGCCCTGAATGAAACCTCACCTGTCTTTGATCTTATTGGTTTTCTCCACCACATCTATGTCCATCCGGATCTTGTACTTCACGTGCGGGGGCAGGGAACTGGTCCAGGGGTACATGTCAGGGAATACCACACCGGCCCAGAACCTGTTTTCCTCCAGCAGAGACAGGGCTCGGTGGGTGAGCTGAACTTCATCATCATAGCTTTCAAACTTATCCAGGACTAGGCACTGCACATATCATAAAAGTGGAGAGAGTTTGACAAGACTCAACCCGAGATTCAACTGCCCACAAAAAGACAAAGGCTAAACTGTTGCGCCCAGGGATGGTCAATCGCACAGAGATCTATAAACTTAACGTCTGTGTAATTCTGGGCTCTGGTGTTAATTTCTCTGTGTGTCTAGACGTAGGGGTGCAAGGGGCTTGGAAACACTGTTCTCACGCCTGTAGAGTTAGTGAGGAGAGCACCGTCCCACTGCCCAAGGCTGTCCAAATATGCAAGTCCTCAGAATGACAAAAATACTCTCAGCTCTCACTCCTCAGTGTCGGGAGGCGAGGGAGTGGGGTCAGGGTGGACACAAGCTGCTTTGAAGATCAGAAAGCCTGACAATAAAAGAGTTTTAAAGAGAGAGAAACATTCCTAGTGTTGAACCTTCCTGGCTTCCTGAAACACACAGGATGGCCAGCTGAGGGAAGAAAAGGCAGGAAGAAAGTAAAGGACAGACAGCCAAAATGATTTCATCTGAGAAATCATTTTCATCTGCAATTTTATGACAAGAAATTCCAGTGGAGGAGGAAATTCCCTAATGTGTCTCTTTTTCCCTCTTGGAAGAGAAAAAAAAAGCACATTATCCACAAAAAAGCAAAACTGAGAATTTCTTTTAATTTGAAATGGAGAGGTTGCCTACTTGTATAGACTTGCTAAAGCACTTACATTTTACTGTGTTCTGTTTTTTGCTTTAACACTGGGGTGTTTGTATCCATGTTTCGTTCCTAGAATGTAACTCACAAGAGGTCAGATGGCCTTGTCTTGATTAATTTGTTCAACCGATACTTTCTGAAAGTATGCAATGTGCCAGAGCCTGCTTGGCTCCACAGATACAAGGAGGAAAGATAAAAATCTCTTCCTGAAAGAAACTCAAGCCTAATGAGGGAGAGGGTTGGAGTAAATCAACAATCACAGTGCGGAATGATTAGGTTCTGATAAAAGCAAGCCTCGCAGACTCGGGGAGCCCAAGGAGTCAGAGAAGGCTACCTGGAGGAAGAGACTACTGAATAGGAGAAGGATGAGCAGAAATTAGGCAAAAGAAAGAAAGAGGGGAAAGGTCAGTTTAGGCACAAAGAGCAGCATTCAGGCTGTCTGGGGACCTGCAAGAATAGAGCAGTGGTTTCCTTAGCTGTGTGTTAGATCACTGGGGAGAGTTAAAAAGATGCCTATGCCAGGCCCCACCCCAAACAATTAAATCAGAATCTGGAGCAGCAGGGCAAGGGCATCAGCATTTTGTGTAAGCTCCTAAGTAGTTAGAAGGTGCAGAGAAGAGCATGGGAGGAACAGAGGTGCGCGGTGGGGACCAGAATATTTGTCCTGCTGGACTTTGTAATGTGACTGACCAACTGAGGCATTTCCTAGGATACAGGGCTTTCTTTGCTAAAACCAGTAGAGCTCTGGGTAAATCCTAAAAAGCCACCAGGAGCCACTTGGAGGGGGTTGAGCAGAAGTACAGCACATTGGATCTCCAAAAGGTCACTGGTAGCGAGCCAGGAGGGAAGCAGGAAGACTAGGTTAGAAGGCTGTTGATGTGACGCAGGCTTCAAGGAACAAGTTAATTTCCTCAAAGAGCCCGGGAGTCAGCTGGAATCCTCGTTTTACCAGAGAGGAGACTGAAGTCTAGGAGGAGACCTGACTGAGGTCACGCAGACAGAAGTGGCAGGTCTGGATCCCTCCTCCCTCTCCAGTTCTGGCCCAGAGCTCCCTCTGGGGCATAGAGACCACAGGAACAGCCCAGTCCACAGGTCCGGCATGGGATGGCATGCAGAGCTCTCTATGGATCACAAGTGTCTTGCACAGTAGGCAGAGCAGTGATTGTTGCTAACCCTCACCTTGTAGCTCAGGAAACCTAGGCTCTAAGGAACTAAATAACTTCCCCAAGGTGGTAGGATATGTATCAAACCCCTGTTTATTTGATTCTACAACTGTTACCAAGAAAAATGAAGAAACCAGAAAAACAGACAGATTATAGAAACCTAGTCAGGGAACTAAGCTCCGGCTGCACTGGTACAAAGCAGGAAAACCCCATTCATTTACTGAGACCCCTCACCTCCTCATCCTGCTATGGGGTATCAGAACATGAAACAGATGCCTCTTATTACTGAGGGGCTGTATCTGAACACCAAGGTATTGCAAATCCACCCTCCTTGGGGCTCATGAACTAAACTGTCCCACCTCAGGCTCCACACCCTGGGAGACTGTCACATGTGGTATTCTCAGTATTCTAGGAAAAAAGAAAGAAAAGAAAGGAAACTCCATTCCAGGTGATTTGGGCAGGAGGAACACAGGTACACGAGAACATTCACAGGACTAAGGCTTGAGAAAGTAATAATCTTAAAAGGAAATGGAATTGGTACTTCTTTACAAAATTCCCGTGAGTGTAGCCACACATAGAGCTAAAGGAAATGGGCGATTTTCTTTAATTAACTATTCTCTTGAGAACATTCATCCATTATCCAGCCATTACTTTGGCCAGCCTTTAAACAAGATGAAGGACTTTAGGACATCACACACTAAAGGTTCTCACTAAATGTTTCTTTCTTCTGGACAGAAATAGTGTAATGTTTATAGTTTTGTGTGTGTGGGGGGTGTCTAGTACATAGACTCTCACTACAGCTGGAGACCACAGGCCTGCTGCATCCAGTTTGTGTGTTGGTCCTGAACCTGACAACACTGCTGTGGGGAGACAGGAGTGGCCATTGCTGCTTGGTCAAGGAAGCTTTGGAACTGAATGGCTAGAACATGTTAGCAAAAAATACATATTTAAGTTTGGTTAAGGGAGATTTTGATGTTTTATAAAGATGAGTAATGAAATAATCTATTTTATCTGCTTGTCAAGTTTAGAACTACCTTAAGTGAAATAAGCTAGACAGAGAAAGACAAATACTACATCTTCTCACTCATTGGGGGAACAGGTTAGCCAATCTTGTAGAAGAATGGAATGGAATAGTGCTCACTACAGAATGGAAAGGGTGACAGGGTAGACAGAAATTCAATAAGGAGCACCAAAGCACAGAGTGGAGGAATTACTTCCAGTTCTTTAGCACGACAAGGTAATTTTTGGTTAAAACAATTTATGTTGCTGTTGTTGTTGTTAGGTGCCATGAAGTTGGTGTCTGACTCAGTGACCCTGCGTACAGTAGATGAAACACTATCGTTAGTGCTTCTCTTCTGTTCATAAGGTTTTCAATGGCTGATTGTTTTTTTGGGAGTGGGTTGCCAGGTCCTTTACCTAAGCCTACAGCACCTGGTGTTCCCAAGTGGTCTCCCATCCAAGTATTAACCAGGCCTGGCCCTGCTTAACTTCTGAGATCTGATGGGATTGGACACCACAGTGGTACAGCTGCAGGCAAAAACGATTTATGATATGTTTCAAAATGACTAAAAGAGTATGAAACTCCTAAAATACAGAAATGATTAATGATGGAAGAAATGGAAATTCTAGTTATCCTGATTTGATTATTATGCATTGCATACACATATTGAATTACCATAATAATACCCCATAAAGATGTACAAATATTGCGTCTCAATTAAAAAAAAAAAAAAGAACTGCAGTTCAGGTGCAGTGGCACTCACCTATAATTTGGGAAGCTGGTGCAGGAGGATCTCAAAGTTGAGGCCAGAGGTAGCCTAAGCAATTTATCAAGACCCTGACTCAAAATTTTAAAAAAAGTGGCTAGGGATGAAGTTCAGTGGTAAAGCACTTGCCTAGTGTGTGTGTGGCCCTGGGTTTAATGACCTCACTACTGAAAAAGGAAGAAAAATAAATGAAAAGAACTGGAGTAGCATACTCTGTGGAGTAGCATACTCTGCTACTCTACATATGTAGCAGAGTATGTAGAACATTGGCAACTAAAGTCAATCCGAAATTAAATTTCTAAAATGAGACTTCTTGTTTAAGATGGCAGATTAAAGGCAGCCTCTATATGATGTGGTAAAACAAAAGAGTTAGAATAGGAAGGAATGGACTCTTTTCCAAAGAAAGAAGATCTAGAGAAACACAAAAACCACAGAGGAAACTATTAGATAGTTCTATATTGTAAAATGGGCTGGGATTTAGCTCAGTTGTTAGAGCGCAGCTCTGCAGTCTCTGAGGTCCTGTGTTCGATTCCCAGCACCACAAAATGGGAGAAGGACCTGGCAATCCACTCCCAAGGCAATCCTGAAACAGTCAGCCATTGAAAACCCTATGAGGGTCGCTATGAGTCGGATACCGACTTGACAGCACCTAACAACAACAACATATTGTAAAATATTGTTGGGTGCTGTTGAGTTGTATCTGACTCATAGTGACCGTCATAGGGTTTTCAATGGCTGATTGTTTTTGGCATTGTCTTGGGAGTGTATTGCCATGTCTTTTTCCCATTTTTGTGGTGCTGGGAATCGAACCCAGGACCTCAGAGACTGCAGAGCAATGCTCTAAATGGGATTTAGCTCAGTTGGTAGAGTGCCGCTCTGCAGTCTCTGAGGACCCGAGTTTGATTCCCAGCACCACAAAAATGGGAGAATGATGTGGCAATCCACTCCCAAGGCAATCCCGAAAACAATGAGCCATTGAAAACCCTATAAGTGTCGTTATGAGTTGGATATGACTTGATGGCACCTAACAACAACAACAACAACAACAACAACAACAACAACAACATGTTGTAGAATGGAGCTGAACAGTGAGAATGACTGATCAGGACATATCTCTAGCCACGGCTTCCTATGGCAGAGGGGAAATGGGCCCATCATCCAAAAAGGTAAGCCAGACAGCCCTGCTCATCAGATTGGCAGTCCCACGGGACAAACCCACAGTCCTTGAAGCCCTTGAATTCTTCCAGGGAACTGCTGAGATAGTGGCTCTTGCTGACTGAGGGGTTCACCATTGGAGAAGTGACTCTCTTTCCCATGCTCCATGTGGTGGAGGGCTGAGGTGTGGCACCACCTTAAGAGGGAACCTATTGTGTGAGACTGAACTACCCAGGAGGTCTGAAAACAAAGAATCATCATCGATGGAGAACCTGCAGGTGACCTCTCACAGCCCCAGCAGCCTACACAGCTGCAGCAGGCAGTTATAGTGAGGGGAGAGTTGGGACACAGAGGCTCAGGCAGCAAGAGGCTTAGAAAAATTGCTGAGAAGCAAGCCCCAACCCCCAGGAGAGGAAATGACTCTATCTCCTGTGGGGAACAATAGAGACTGTCAACTCTGAGCTGTGGTCAGATAAAAAGACTCCATCCTCAATTGACTACCACCTCTACCTAACAGACTCCAGTATTAGAGGCCACAGAAAGAAGATCCTCTAGTACTTTTAATTCTTTCTTTACTTTTTTTTTTCTTTTTTCCTACTGTGCTGGGGATTGAACCCAGGGCTTTGCATGGGGTAATTGCTACACCATGGTGTAGTATACTCAACTTTTTTCTAATTTTTGCTTGGAGACAGGATCACATAGAATGCAGGCTGCTTCTTGTCTGGGACTCAAGATTTTCCTGCCTCAGCTCCCAAAGATGCTGGAGTTTCAGTGGAGCAAGTTGGTGTCTGCTTCTCTTCCTCTCCCTGCTTTTCATTGTTAATTTCCATTTCCTCACTTCTATTTTTTCTAATGTAATTTTGATCTTTTTTCATTTTTAGTTTTTTTAAAACACCTTTTTTCACCCTGCCTGCCTTTTTTGTATCTCTCTTTTTCTATTTACTATACTTTAAATCCTTTAGGCTTGCTACTTCTTGTTGCTCTGCTTATGTTTACCTAATTCTGTGCATAGACCTTTTTCTTTATCATGTAATCACTTTTGTTATCCCTAGCTCCTTTCCCTCCCTCTTCCTAATATCATTTCCTTTCTAGGTCTTCTTTTTCCTTTCTTTTACTTCACCCTTAAGACATCCTTCTGTTTCCCTTTTCTCTGCCCCCAATTCTTACTTCAGGCAAACACTATTTATACCTCCACCCTAAACATTTTATAACTTCATAGCTTACTCAGTATTACTATTGCCATTCTCTGTTCTATGGGCATGGGTGGTGCAGTACTTAGCATTGAGTGATTTTTAAGTGCATTTCTATACTGGGTTTGGTCAGATATTATACCTGTTATAGTGGTTTGCCTTCCTCTCTGGGAGTGAAACTGAAGATTGTGATCTCAAAAGAAAGCCAATCACTAAGAAGACCCCTAAATAAAACATGAAGTGACATCTACCACTACAGATACACAAATCACGAACCAGAAACACAAGAAACATGAGAAAGCAATGCAATTCTTGTCCTCTAAAAGACCATGATTCTTTAACCAGTGAATTGAAAGATACTGAAACAGTTGAAATGTCAAAGAATTAAAAAGTCTACTTGTAAAAATTATCAATGACTTCAAAGAGGACACAAACAAGCAATTGAACAAAGTAAGAAAATCAATACACAATGAGGTCAGAAAGTCACCAATGTAGAAGAGAAAGTCAACAAAATGGATGAGAAATTCAGCAAGGAAAGTGAGATTTTGAAAACAAACAAACAAATAAATAAATAAACAGAAATGTTGGAAATGAAGAACTCAATAAACCAAATAAAAAACACAGCTAAAACACCATCAGTAGACTAGATAAAGCAGAAGATAGAATATTAGGAATAGAAGATAAGATTGAGGAAATATTATATTCAGATAATAAAGAAAAAAATTAAAAGAACATGACTACAATTTTCAAGAAATTTGGGACATGATCTAGAGATCTAAGAAGTCATGGGGTAGAAGATCTAGAGATCTAGAGATCTAAGAAGCCATGAGGTAAAAGAAGGAGCTGAGATAAAAGCTATAGGCACAGAAAACTTATTCAGTGAAATTATAGCAGAAAATTTTCCAAATCTGGGGAAAGAACTGTATATCCAACCTACCTGCAAAAATACTTAATAAAATACTTGCAAATTGACTCCAACAGCACATTACAAAGATCATACACTATGATCAAGTTGGTTTCATTCCAGGGGTTTGAAAGGCTGGTTCAACATATACAAGACAATAAATGTAGTATAGCATATAAATAGACCCAGAAACATTAATCACATAACTCTATCAATAGATACAGAAAGGCCTTTGACAAAGTTCAACATCCTCCCATGATAAAAGCCTTGAAGAAACTAGGAATTGGGGGAACACTTCTCAATATAATAAGGGCAATATATGAAAAACCTATAGCCAATATTATACTAAATCAGAAAAAACTTAAAGCATTTCCCCTTAAAATCAGGAATGAGACAAGGATGTCCACTGTCTTTACTGCTATTCAAGGTAGTAATCAAATCAAGCAATAAGACAAGAGAAAGAAATAAAAGGGATCCAAATAGGAAAGGAAGAAGTTGTTATCCCTACTTGCAGACAGTATGATTCTATACTTTAAAAATCATAACGACTCCACTAGAAAACTTATGGCTGATAAACACTTTCAGCAAAGTCGCAGGATACAACATTAACATACAAAAATTAGTAACTTTTATTTATACCAGTAATGACTTGTTGTTGTTGTTAGGTGCCATCGAGTCGGTATCCGACTCATAGCGACCCTCATAGGGTTTTCAACGGCGGACTGTTTCGGGATCGCCTTGGGAGTGTATTGCCAGGTCCTTCTCCCATTTGTGCGGTGCTGGGAATTGAACTCGGGACCTCAGAGACTGCAGCACAGTGCTCTATCAACTGGTGGATTAAAAAACAAAACAAAACAAAACAAAAAAACAGGAAAACAATCCCACTCACAAGAGCTTCAAAACAAATAAAATTCCTGAAATAAACCTAACAAAGGACCTCTACAATGAAAACACTAAACCATCAAAGGAAGAATTTGAAGAAGACACCAGAAGGTCAAAAGATCTCCTATGCTCATGGATCGGAAGAATTAATATTGTGAATATAACTACGTGACCAAAAGCAATCTACAGGTTTAATGCAATCCCCATCAAAATCCCAATAAGATTCTTTACAGAAATAGAGAAAATAATCCTAAAATTCGTATGGAAGCACAAAAGACCCTGAATCACTTAAAGTGATTCTGAGCAGAAGGAACAATGCAGGGAGCATCACAATTCCTGATTTTAAATTATACTACAAAGCTATAGTAACAAAAACTGCATAGTACTGGCATAAAAACAGACATGTAGACCAAAGGAACAGAATAGAGGATCCAGAAATAAACCCATGCAACTATAGCCACCTGATTTTTGACAAAGGTGTCAAAAATATGTTGGAGAAAAGACAACTTTTTCAATAAATGGTGCTGAGAGAATCCTGGTATCCTCATGTAGAACACTGAAACTAGATCCCTCTCTCTCACCTTGTACAAAACTCAGTTCAAAATGGATCAAAGACCTTAATGTAAAGCCTGAAACTTTGAAACTTCTATAGGACAACATAGTGAAAACACTTCAAGACATAGGCATAGGCAAGGACTTTCTGAATAGGAGCCCCCAAACACAGGAAACAATAGCAAGAATTGACAAATGTGATTGCATAAAATTAAACGACTTTTGCTCAGCAGAGGCCACAATGTTCAGAGTGAAGAGACAGCCTACAGAATGGGAGAAAATCTTTGCCAGCTATACATCAGACACAGGATTAATATGTAGAATATGTAAAGAGCTCAAAAAAGTAAGCAACAAAAAAGCAAATTATCCAAAATGGGCAAAGGAACTGAACCAAGATTTCTCAAAAGAAGAAATACAAATGTCCAAAAATTATATGAAAAAATGTTCAACATCCTTAGCCATCAGGGAAATTGAAATCAAAACTACATCAAGATACTGTCCTACTCCAGTCAGAATGGCTATCGTCAACAAAACAAACAATAATAAATGCTGGCGAGGATGTGAGGAAAAAAGAGCCTTGATAAACTGCTGGTGGGAATGCAGATTGGTGCAGCCACTGTGGAAATAAATATGGAGGTTCCTCAAAAAACTAAAGGAGAACTACCATATAACCCAGCTATACCACTCCTCAGTGTATATCTGAAGGAATATAAATCAATATACTATAAAGATACCTGCTTATCCATGTTTATTGTGGTGTTATTTATAATAGCCAAGACATGCACTCAATGTAGGAGTCCATCAACAGATGACTGGATAAGGAAATTGTGGAGTCTATACACCATGGAGTTTTATTCAGCCATAAAGGACAAAATTATGGCATTTGTTGGAAAATGGATGGGGCTAGAGGTCATCATTTTAAGTGAAATAAGCCACACCCAGAAATATAAACATTGCATATTTCCTTCATATGTGGATATTAGACTTCAATATATATTCATTATTAAAACATATAAATCATGAAAGTAGAAGGGGTCTATGTAGGGAAAGATAATGGACTAAAGAAAAGGGGTTGGGAGCAAGAAGAAAGGGTAATGGGAGAGAAGAAAGGGAGTATCATATATGTTGCCCTTATGGCAAAACTGGGATGTACATATATGTTGTTGTTGTTAGGTGCCATTGAGTCGGTATCTGACTCATAGCGACCCTCTGTACAACAGGTGAAACATTATTGTCAGTACTTCTCTGCTATTCATAGGGTTTTCAATGGCAGATGGATTTTTGGGAGTGGGTTGCCAGGTCCATCTCCCAAGCCTACAGCACCTGGTGTTCCCAGGCAGTCTCCCATCCAAGTACTAACCAGGCCCGACCTCTGATGGGATTGGATGCCACAGGGCTATGGCTGCAGGCATACATATATAGATATACTAAAAAAAAAAAAAAAAGAGAGAGAGACATACAAGTAGAAGGGAAACAAATGGTGGGGAGGAAGAGGATTGGGAAGGAGAGTCATGAAAGGGTAAGGGGGAAGTGAACATAAGCAATGTACACTGAAATGTGTGTATGGAAATATCATAATGAGACCCATTAAACTGTACACTAAAAATAATCAACAAACAAAAATTCTAAAATTAAAAATAAATGATTTGGGGAGATGAAAGTTGCTCTAACCAATTCTTGTTGTGACACACACATAGAATGTACCACCAGTTCATAGGTATGTGGACAGAGTCCTAGAAGTCTTGTGGTTCCAATAGCAAGGATATAGAACCAACCAAGGTGCCCATCAACAGAAGAATGGATAAAAACATGATGCACATACACAATGGGATACTACTCAGCAATAAAAAAATGAAATAATGTCATTTGCAGCAAAATGGATAGAATTGGAGAACATCACCTTAAGCAAATGAACACAAGCTCAAAAAGAGAAATACCATATGATCTCACTCATATGGGGGAGTGGAATCTTACTTAAAAGAAGAAAAAAATCCTATACGTAAGTTGATATATAAAAATGCACAGTTAAACTTAGTGAAGAAAGGGATAAAATAAAGAGTAGAAAGGAGGAGGGAGGGAACGAGCAAAGGGAAGCAAAGATTGCAGAAGGTGGGTTAGGGAGGAGAATCAATGTAGAGGGATAAAGGGGGAGAGGATAATCTCAATGTAAATGATGCAATTTCATGAGTACATGGGAAAAATAGGGGAGCATAACCCAAATACGCATATAAGTTCTACTACATAATAAAGTGCCTGCAGCGGTAGCCCTGTGGCATCCGATCCTGTCAGATCTCAGAAGCTAAGCAGGGTCGGGCCTCCTTAGTACTTGGATGGGAGACCGCCTGGGAACACCAGAAGCTGTAGGCTTGGGAGAAGGACCTGGCAACCCCCTCCCAAAAATCAATCTGCCATTGAAAACCCTATGAACAGCAGAGAAGCACTGACAATAGTGTTTCCTGTGTGGTACAGAGGGTCGCTATGAGTCGGATTGACGGCACCTAATAACAACAACATAATAATAATAATAATAATAAAGTTTCCATAAACCTTGTAAGTTGATAAAAGTATAATCAAAAGTGATATAATAGTTGCATAATGAAAAAAGTCAATGCTGTATTACTCTGTACCCCACCAATATTTGCCAATAAAGGGAGAAAGAAAAAAAAAAGACAGAAGTCTTGTGGTCTGATATCCTTGCTTGATTAGTGAAGAAACTGAGACTAGAGGAACAAAGCTCAACATAGATCAGAAGCAGAATCTGCATTCATCCTCTCACTGTCCAGCCTGTGGGGGAATTTTTCTTTTGATAGTAAGCCACAGTCCAACCAGAAAGTCAGGACACCACATTCCTGAAGACCTCTTGCCTTAGTGCAGCACTGTTGGTGGGACTTTCTGCAACGATGGGATTGTTCTGTATCTGTCCTGTCTAATATGGTAGCAGTGACTGCATAAGGCTCTTGATCACTTGAAATGTGACTGATGGATTGGAACCTCTGAAATTTTCATTTCAATTAGTTGAAACTTAAATAGCTACATGGGTTTGCTGGTTATTATCTTGGTCAGCATAGTTCTAAAGATGGAAAATTCCTTGAAGTCAGGGTCATTGTGGTCTCTGGAATAGTATTTTTCTCATGATAGGGAATCAATAAGTGTTTTATGAATTGAATTGATTTAAATGTAGAAGCCCTGAATGCTGCAAGAAGGGTAGTTGTCCTGTTGTATTTGGAACATAATTCTGTGTGTCCCAGAGTCACATGATAAAGAAACAGATATCTGTAAGCTGAAGTTTTTGCTGATGCTAACGAAAGTTTAACTTTTTTTTTCTTTGTGGTACTTAGGGGTTGAACCCAGGACCTTGCACATACTTTGCAAGTGCTCTACCACTGAGCTGTACCCAAAGCCCATTTTTGAAATTATTTATTTATTTATTTAAAAATTTATTTACTTACTTATCTTGAGACAGGGTCTTACTAAATTATGCAGGTTGCCTCTGCCTCCTGAGTTGCTGGGATTACAGGTGTGTGTCACCATGCCTGGCTGACAGTATAACTCTTGAAATAAAAAACAAATGCATTTTTAAATAACAGCTTCCAGCACTATCCAGCCCATTCTCTTTGAACTCTCAGGTCTTAAGGGGAAATCTATATTGGAATAAGCAGCTGATGTTTTCAGCAATCTTGTTGACTCCTGTGATGACGTGGGCTCCATCCTGGCTGGTTAGGCAGGCAGCTGATTCACAGTCATATTTCCTGGTGTGTTCCCCTAGATACCGGCCCTGATATGTTCAGGAAAACATAAAACTTAGAAGGCTTTCAAGCACGCGTTTTTGAAACATCTGACCCATGTTCTCCTCCCTCATCTTGGGAAGTGGCATAGCACAGTGCGTAAGGGTCAGAAAGAGCTGAATGCCATCCCCTTTTGCTGTAAAATCAACTTGTGTCTGACCTCACAGGTTTGTCCTGAGGATCACGAGGTAGTGTTTGCAAAGGACTCAGTAAGTGTCTCACTGAAAGAATAAAAAGTTGATGCTGGGCTGGGGATGTAACACAGTGGTAGGGCACTTGCCTAGCATGTCTGAGGCCCAGGAGAAAAAAAAGTTGATGCTCACTGGAGGTGAACTCTGTGTTCCAAACTGGTTGAAGGATTTTACTCACAATCCATGTCATCCTCACAACAATCGTATGAGGTCAGTTAACATGATCAGTCCAAGTGGGCTTACAAAGTAAACTTTCTATGGGTAAAGTCTGTTTTCAACCACTACGGTATGGTAGACTGTCTCATGAATAATGACGACTTACTAAACACTATTTTTATTGCTGTTTTTAAAAAATATCTTGAATATCAACAATCAAATGACTGTTAAGGCCCTGCCAGGTTACTTTCATTCATGAAAGCTGTTCATCAGGGGAGGAAGGCAGTTATTTTCTTTAAATAATCTGTCTGGGAATACAACCCACCCTAAGCTACTCTGTAGCCCTTCATCTGGTTAGAACAATGTTATGGACAGAAGCCAAAGCCCATGTTCCTGGGCTATGGGAGTGGAGGGGGTAGAAAGGGTGGAGGGTCCTAATCCACTGGTTACTAGCTGCTCGTTGGCCATTAAGTGAAAGTCAGACAACTCTTCCCAGGGAGGGTATCGTAAAGCCAATCCAGAATGTCATTTGTACCAAATCTATTCCAGGTCAAGGCAGAACAATTGTGGAAACTGCTTTGGATGTGAATCAGAAGCTCCCAGGTCACTGTCACAACATAGCCTTGAATTTTCATGGGGAGACCACCTGCCTCACAAGTGACTCCATTTTCTATTGGGACTTACATTGATCCCTAAGTTTAAATCTTGGGTAATGGGCATCTATATTAGTGCAAGTATGTGTGCGAGTATGTTAAGAAGGCAGAGCTCAATGCTGAAACCCTGAGCAGAGTCCTGGATTTTGGCATATTTAGTCTGCTCTGATTGGTTTGTCAGTTATAACCTAGTGAGTCCTAATGAGCCTGAGGCCATGGGGTCAATGTAGAGAAACTATCTGGTTCTACACAGAGAAACTGGGCTATCATGGAGGTTAGGGAAAGAGGTAGGTAGACAAGACTGGTTAGTATAAGGGGTTCAACCTAAATCCAGCTTCATTATTGGGAAATGAATTCAAAAGGCCTCCTCAGTGAATAAAAAGTCAGTCTCTTATGGCCCCAGAGGCAGTCTCTGGGCAAATCCTGCAGTGAAAGTTTAGACTCAGTAGGAGCCACTGTAATGCCCTCTGATAGCCAACAAAGGAGCAACCATGTTCCCTGGTCCCCCTCAGACACTAACTGCTGTAGGCAGAGCCGAGTGGCAGAGCCACGACCATTTAAAGTCCAAACCAGTACAAGCTGCCTTCTGGGTGGGTTTGCTGGCAGTTGCCAGGAAGTAGAGCTTGCCCTGGCAGAAGGAAGAGGTTGGAACTCTCTGCAGCTCAGGCAGCTGTGTTCATGGCCTCTGGAGAAGGCGGTTATTTGTTGACACAGCTAAATCAAACTTCACCTTGGAGGGAAGCTGCAGGAAAAGGAAGCCTGCTGCTCCAGCTGTGACCACTCAGTCTCTCATTAGATCACATTAAGTGATGTTGTCGTTGTTGTTAGGTGCCGTCAAGTTGGTATCCAACTCATAGTGACCCTCGTAGGGTTTTCAATGGCTGACTGTTTCGGGATTGCCTTGGGAGTGGATTGCCAGGTCCTTCTCCCATTTTTGGGGTGCTGGGAATTGAACTCGGGACCTCAGAGGCTGCAGCGCAGCACTCTACCAACTGAGCCAAATCCCAGCCCCATTAAGTGATAGATCCATGGAATTATCTATTAGGTGCGGAATGATGTCCAGGGGAGGCACAAAAAAGAAAAAGTCTCTCTTTTTGTTTGAACTTGATAATCGAAGGGGGGTTGCACCCCATGCTGATGCTGTACATAAGTAGGCACATTTTGACTACGACACCCCAGATGCACCAGGAGTGAAGTCTTGGGAAATAAGGGAGGCCTTGAACACTTGGAGACATGGCTCTTGAGTCCTGCCTCTCACATATTTCACTTCCAAACTCAGGCAGAGAGCAAAGCAGCTGAAGAATGCCAATGGGGGCTGTGAGGGTCCTGCTGGTGTTAATTCAGACACCTGGGGCTCCTTTTGAAAAGTGCCAATGGATGTGGGCAAACATCCCAGAATCAATTTCCCGACAGATCTAAACTGTAACATTCAAGATTTATTTCCCACTACATGGAAAAAGCCACTGAATAAAATAGCTTTGGGCTGTTTGTGTTGGTTGGGACAGTGAGTTAGCAGCCAATGGTGCTGCAATAATTTTTGTCATGCACATTAGGCACTGTGAACAGACATCTGAAACATTCAACCACAGAGAGTGAGGAAAAGCACTGGGACTAGAAAACAAAGGGACAGGAAATGCACAGCTATTAAAAAATGTCTATTTATAAAATAATTAAGTTCAATACTGAAACAAATAAAAAGGCCAAGTTGGAACACAATGACTCCCAGGGGGGTGGGGTCACCACAGCACGCTTGCTGTCTACCTGGATCCAATGGAAGACATCATCACCTGGCTAACTCTTAAAGTTTCTTGTTCAATCATTCCAACGACTCCAGCACAACCAACAAGGCTGGGCACTGACTAATCTGACCATACAGTGTCACAAACTCTCAGTTTTGCCATACCAGTAGATGCCTCCTGACCTGCAGCTCAGGTTATCATTGCCATTTTTCAGGTAGTAGAAAAGCAATGGAACTTTTACAAGCCAGTCTGGCCAACTCCAGACACTACTGCTTCTCCTTGAACCAAGCGACTCCCTCTGCTCAGACCATTGGCCTCACTTGTACTTATCCTGCAGGTTCAGACCTCTGCACTTTGCTTATGCTCTTCCCTCTGCCTGAAATTGTCTTTCTACCTTGCTTAGCCAGCCAATATAATCTTTAAGG
>VMDO01000481.1:129026-146957 GCA_007922755.1 Pedetes capensis
AAGGTGGGAAGACTGGGCGAGTCCCCCAACATATGGAGGAGCCCTGAAGGCACTAGATTGGGGAGGACTTTACCTTTATAGCAATGAGGAGTCCCTAAAGAGCTGTAGGCCACATGACGTGACAAGATCTCACGTTAGAAAGATCTCAGTGGAGGAAATGTGGGAGCTAAAAAGAAGTGCAGGAGCCCAGAGGCCAGGTGACAGGCCAGGAGAGAAGGCACAGACCTGTCAACTGAGGGCATGCATGGAGAGTGAGAGGAAGGAGGCATTTCAGAGACGATTTGGAGGAAGCGCTGACAGTACTTGGAAGACTTGTGCTCTTTTGAACTTCGTTGTTTGTACAATTCATTTCTTCCCTTTCAGGCTATTATTATTGTTCTACTAGTTCTCTGAGATATCAGTACTATGGCATTATTTAATGACATGTTGATCTCTCCCAGGAGAGTGTGAATTCTGGGGAGGCAGAGGTTAACAGTGTTTATTCAGATGTATCTAGTTCAATATATGTAAATGTTGAATGGTGGACTGAATTCAACCCTTTTTGAATTCCCACTCTCGTCTAGTTATTTCCAAGCAGAAAAGAGCTAGTCATAGTAGTGCCTATATCCTTTAGTATTACAAAATAATTGCTACTATAATTGGACTCATAATAATAATTTATCCAGACAATACTTACTGGGCCCCTATTAATGTGCTTTGCATATTACAGAGGAAAGAACTTTTCCATCAGAGTCAGAGAAATTTAGATTAGCACTGTGGCATGTCATAACCACAGCATAACCAGTGACATCAGACCACTAAGACCCATGTCCTTTTTAAGTGTGTATAGTTATTTCTTTTTTATTGAAAGTGGCTTTATATTTTGTCTTTTATTTTGTTCCATATCTGAGTAAAGTTTCAGTTAAAAAATATCAAGAAGTGACTCATTTGGAGAACCAATATTTTTTCCAATTATGTCAATTTAGTAAATTTTAATGAGTTATTTTTAATAAAATGTTAATAAACATATATTTTGAAACCAAACAGACAAAATATTTTAAGGAAGATTTAAATTAAAACATAAAGCCACCTGCAACGAAAAGAAATACCTACACATTCTGAAAAAGGATACACTTCTCAGTGTTCCGGTTAGGGCACATCATAGTTAAGTGTTAGATTCCAGATCTCCCACTTACCTGCTATTGTGCACTAGGCAGGCAAGCCTCTTTGAGGCTGCATTTTTAATTCTATGAAATGAACAACTGTGCCTACTAAGCAGGTGGGGTGTTGCATGAGATGACGTGTAAGAGTGCTCAGGGTAGTCCTTACAGCAGGGTCTATGAAAGTCTCTTCCCTCCACACTTCACCCCAGCCTACCTTCTGCCTGTACTTTTTTTCTTTAACCCAGTTCTCTATTTCTGAGGGATTGAAGACACATAAAATAATGTCATTAATGTTGCTTAGGGTCTAGTTCCTTGAAATAATATTGCTCTCATGGTGTAGACTTCTGTACTCTGCCTAACTCTCCCGCAATTTCCCCCTAACTGCCAATGCATATCTGGAGTCAGTGAATTAACAGAAGAAAGCAACAGGACAGATAATCAGGAAATATCTACACACCTGACTCTGCAACACATTAAACAATCAACAGCTTTATCTTTCTAGTGTTTTTTTTTTCTTCTTAGGCTAGCCTGAAAAATACATTCCCTGAGAACATTCTGGTTGGTTGGTGGTGGCATGTGGCCAAAAGCATGCAAGGTGCAGTGGAAAAATAATTCAAAAAATTCAGCTACTGATAATTCAACAAGATAATCACCATGCATATAATAAAGAGTTATGTATACATATTGACTGTGTTAACAGCCGTGGAAAAGCAGTTAATGTGTGTTTTTTAAAGACAGAGAGAAAGGTAGTTGTTGATGGCTAAAGTACAATTTTATGCCTTAATTGGAGGTATTTTCATATTAAAATTTGGCTGAATTTAGCTTCCTGATGTGAAACTTAAGATGCAAAATTCAAATGCACTATGAAATTCAAATCCACTGTGAACTCTAAATAGTATTTTTTCCAGCCTAGGCCTAACCATTTGCTAAACAAAGAAATCAAAGAGAAGGGATATATATGTTTGCTTTAAATAAAGGGTATTCAGAGGAAGAATTTATTAATTTTTCTTATTGTGCTTTTCTCCAGAAGCAAAATGTATGAATATAAATACACACACTTATTAGTTAAAAATACTTATCTACTTATGAGGTCTCATTTGCTCTCCATGTCCTTGGATTTCGGGAAGAGGGTGATGGGAAGGCATAGAGACATATGAGAAATCTGAGTCCCCCGAAATGTCACCATCATTTCTTGACCTAATCTGCTGCCCACCTTCTAACCCAGAGGTCTGACTTTCACTTTTTTTCTTTAACTTTCATTGCTAAGGTCAGGGGATGGCAGAACCTAGATATGGATGAATGAGTGTAGAAGCCCCTTATTGGGAAGGTGACCAGTAGGCCAGTGTCCACAGAGGCCCAACATAGGGCCCAGAGCCTACCTTCTATACCTTTAGGAATGGGTGGACACAGTGCTGATGTAAGCTACTTCACTGAGACTAACAGGAAGAGTAGTTATACAATCTCTGGTTAATGTGTGTATAGTTTTTGAATTCCTCACATGATTCATGGTTCAGAGGTAGATCAACCATGTGATTCAGAGCAATAGTGCCATATGTGCATGTCCCCACTATGAGCCCAGCAGGCTCTCATTTCATCCTCAGAGCCACTGGGAAGGAGGGCATTTCCACCCCTACTTGATGGATGAGGAAACTGAGGATGGAGCATTTACTCACGTGCCTGGTAATAAATGGCATGGATATGCTACGAGCTATGGGCCCTTCTCTCACTTTGCCCTCCACAACACCCTTATGAGGTCCCCTGTGTTGTTACTTGGAATTTTACACATAAGAAGATTGAACCTTAGAGTGAGAAGGTGACTTTCTCAAAGTTACACAGCTAGTAAGAGGCAGAGATCCTGATCCATTTCTCCTCCAGGACGGGTAAGAAGGTCCTGCAAGCAGTTGCCTAACATTGGCACATACAAGTGGTCCCCCAGGCTGAGGAAGGGGAATGGGAGGGTCCAGGTGGCTCCATGGGATGTTTAGTGACTAGAGCCTCACCCTAAGCGAGAAGGAAGGGATTTTAGCCCTTCTAGTAATTAAACCTATTGAATCACTCTCATGTCCTAAAATGACAAAGGGTTTGAAGATTTCCTCTTGGTTCCCTGAGATTCTATTGTTGTTCAATATCAGAATCAAGTAACACGTTGATTAGGGTGATGCGATTCCCATTTTAAGGAGTTCATTTATTTAATTTTCATATCTATCTATCTATCTATCTAGCCTGCAGCCATAGTCCTGTGGCATCTGATCCCGTCAGATCTCGGAAGCTAAGCAGGGTCGGGCCTGGTTAGTACTTGGATGGGAGACTGCCTGGGAACACCAGGTGCTGTAGGCTTGGGAGAAGGACCTGGCAACCCACTCCCAAAAATTAATCTGCCATTGAAAACCCTATGAACAGCAGAGAAGCACTGACAATGGTGTTTCGCCTGTTGTACACAGGGTTGCTATGAGTTGGATAGCGACTTGACAGCACCTAACAACAACAACAAATATATATGTAAAACATATGTAAAATATAATATATATGTTGGGGAAAAAAGATATATATACATATATACACATATATACATACATGTACATATATACACATACATATGTACATACACATATACATACATACATATATACACATACATATACATACATACATACATACACACACACACACACACACACACACACACACACACACACACACACATATATATATATATAAAATAAATAGGCAGGGATGCAGGCCTGTGGGCTGCCCAAGGAGGAAGTATTTTAATCTTCTTAGTAAAAGTCCTATTATTGAAAAAGAGAGTCCCAGGCTGGTCTTAATCAGCCATGAACATCAACATACTTGCTTCCCTGTCCTGAAGAGAACTTTAGAGCCATCAGTGAAGGATTTTCAAGGCTGTGTGCTTATAAGCAATCCTGGGTTGGGATGGGGGTTTTTCAAGGCTCCTTAAGCAATCCCAAAATAAGAGCAAAAACAGAAAAATCCAGGAAGGATGGCAGTGACTTGCTCCCTCACTAAACATGTGGTCATATGATCTTCTTCCAGTATCTTAGCCCCTTGCACACCCCCACCACCAGCAAAGGCAGGAAGACCAGAAAACACACTATCATACCTGCTGGGCTTGTGCCACTATCAAAAAGCCTATGAGGAATCCATGGGGGAGGTCAATGACCTTTGGCCATTGTGGCCTATTCTTAGAGGTCTTGGGGAAGTCCTGGTGGCTGAAGGAGGAAGTGATTAGCAACTTCATGATCCCTAGAGGGTACCAACTTGGTGGCTGGGGCTGACTCAGATGAGGTTTGTTTATATTTTGTTTAAAAGTTAATATTGTTAGGCACCATTGCACTCTCCTGAGAGGCTGTGGCAGGAGAATCACAGGTTCAAGGTCAGGGAACGCCTGTGCAATTTAGTGAGACCCTGTATCAAAATGAAAAATAATGAAAAAGGCAACAATGGGACTGAGGTGAGGCTCAGTGGTACAGCACCTGCCTAGCATGTGCAAGGCCCTGGGTTTGATCCCCAACCCTGCAAAAAAATATATATATAATATTTATTAAGTGCTTACTATATGACAGTGTTCTTCATGAAGTAGCATACTTAATTCTCACAGCAAACCTATTCGGTAAGTACTGCTAATATCCTCATTTTACAGGTATAGAAACTGAGGCACAAATAATAGGTATTTGAGCTCGGGCAAATCTCAATCTGGAGGCTGATTTTTTAACTATTTAAGTGACATATATCTAAAGCATGGGTTGGATGTGATTGATATATCTAGAGCACTGGTTGGATGCTACATTAAGTATAAGATATCTGGAAAAATTAATCTTTCAAGAAATCAAGGCCTTTACATCATGATACAAATGTCACTTCAAACAGAAGATGAGACTCCTTTATAGTACCTCACAAAAACATTGTGAGAACCACGGAACTCCAGCCTGCACAAATAAGGGAGGAGCACCCGATCCCCGTTTCCTGCGCAGGTCTGGCTTGTGTTAAGGCAACATGGGATGGGTGGTGTGGGCCTGGCCAGGCATGGGGGCCTAGCAGGTAGAATCATGAGAGGGAGGGAGATATCTACTGGGTAATTGTGCGCAGGAAAGCCAAGGGCCCCCAGATCTAATAGGTCTGTGAATGTATGGGTTACCAGACCTCTTCCCTCAAAATCTGGGGTCAGTTGACCTGAGGTGATGTTCAAGGAAGTGTTTTGTGAAAAGGTCATTCTTCTCTTTAGACAAGTTGGGAATTGCTAAGTAAGCACCTGAACTGTGATGCCACTGCTGCTGCTGCTGTACCTGGCACCTTCTGAAAAGCCGTCTGGGAGGGTGTGCTGTCACTCCCAGGGATCTGGAGAGGGAGGGTCACTCTGGGGGAATGTTGGTGGCTCCAGGGCAGCTGGGAGTTCTCAAGAGCAGCCAGTAACGCACAGAGCCAGGCCTCTTCATACTCATTATTCTGGTAACTGAGAATAGTTACAAGCCTATGGCTCTGAGCATCTTCTACATTCTAATGACTTTAGATGACAAGAAGCCCAGGCCCAGCTCATTGGCAGGGGTGGGGGGACACCCTCAGTGGGAGATATTCCCTGGGACTCTGAGGCCGAGAATTTGAAAATGACTAAAATGTGCTCAGTGAGTAACTCTAGTCTAGCTATTCTGCCAGAAATGGACACACTGACAGCTCACTGTAAGTGAACCTGATAGCGGTCTGAGAGGTGGGAGAGAGGGTCAGGGAACATGGAGGAATAAATGACTAAATTGCCTACACAAAAGCAGAAGGATATTTGAGGGGTGAATCTCAAAGAATGCATGGGTAGCTGGGGAAAGAGAGTCACTTCAGGCTTTAGAAAACACATGTTTTTCTACCTTGTGCTTCTTTCAGGAAATGCCACCTCTGCTTCATTTTAGTCCTGCTCTTGGTAAGCTCCCCCTGCACCCCCACAGTGGGCATGTGACCCCCAGTGAGAGCACTCAACTCTTCCTGTCCCGCAGAGACCCAGGTGCAGGACCTTGGCCAGAAAGAGAACGCGCCTTGGTACAGGGACGACCACTGAGGGCGGTCAGCAGCTGAGGCACCACCAGGGGGAGGGACCGGACAAGTGCTTTGGGGATTGAGTCACTAAGATCTTCAACCCGAGAGTGATGTAAGCAGATGTGTATTTGGAACATACACTGGAGTCAGTGTGGAGAAATGCTTGAGCCAACAGAGACTGGACCCTGGAATCGAGGGAGGAAGCTTCTAGAACAGGCTGCTGCAGAGAGGACAAGGCCTCTAGTTCTCAGGGAGCCCAGAGGCCAGTGATAGAGTTGAGCGATATTTAGGAGGTAGAGGAGATATAGCTTGGTGACTAGAGGTGACAGCGGGAACAGAGAGGTCAGCAGGGCTGGCTCTGAATTCAGGCACACCCAGATTTGGATCCTGCTTGCTATTCCTCGCAGCTGTGGGTCTTATCCAAACTCTTTAAATCTTGGCTTCTGCATCTACATATTGGCTGCATTAGTAGTGCACATTTTATAAAGTTGCTGAAGGAATAGATGAAACAAATGTACGCAAAAGCACACAGCATAGTAGAGAGTGAAGAAGAAAGAAAATTAAAGATAACCCTAAAACCCCTAGCTTGAGTATCTGAGCAAATGCTGATGATATTATTTGGGATAGGAAATGCAAGAGGGTAGGTTTGATAGGAATGGAGAATATACTTTAAAAAAATTGTTTTTCTTATTTGCACATAGTAAGGCTGATGTGCTTGTGGGGCCTCTGGGTAGGAGTGTTCAGCAAGCCATGGGCCTTGGGACTTGTGGTTCAGTGGACACTGGCCAAGACATAGTCACTGAAGCAATGGCAGGTGGGAGAGGGTTGAGAACAGACATGTGCTACAAGGGAGGAGAAGCTAGCCAAGGAGGAGTCACAGAACAGCCAGGAGGAAAGAGATGCGAAGAGGAAACAAATGTGGATAAGCTATTAGGGAACAGGATCAGTTAGGGGGTCATGGGATTTCTTGTTTATTCAGTGGGGAAAATGAAGGCTTAAACCTCAAACTGCTTAACTGGCTACAGGATCTCTGGTCCCACCCCTGGAAATGTCTTTAAGTTGCACACTGTGGCCCTCAGGTAGCTTGCTGCCCCTTACCTCCAGGTATTGATTAACCAGGCGTAGGGAGTGGTCAGTAATGTTAAATATGTCCCTCCAGTCAAAGTTGGTCATATCGTCAGCCTGGCTGTCTCGGGGACCCTTATAGAGGAAGTTTAGCATGGCTTCAGCAGTAACTCCTTCTCCACCAAGCTGTCTATTCATGAAGTCTTTTACTGTTGGGTGATCCAGGGTATCCTTGGGATGAAGAAATAAAGTCAAAGAAATTAGAAATTCCACAGGATCTTTGGTCTTATTCTTAGGCCATTTCTAATTTTCAATGATTAGGGATGTTGTTGTTTGTTTTTAGTAGGTGCTATCGACTTGAGTCTGACTCATAGTGACCCTATGCACAACAGATGAAACACTGCTGGACTCTGTGCCCATGCCCGGTACTATTGTCAGTACTTCTTTGCTATTCATAGGGTTTTCAATGGCTGATTGCTATGGGGGAATGGGCTGTCAGGTCCTTCTCCCAATGATTAGGGATAGAGACATAAAATCTCCCTGAAATCTAGTGAATTTTCTTCCATTACAAGGCATACTATCTCTACCCATGTTCCCCAAACACAGGGGCCTCTAAAATGGAGGGAAGATATGTATGGGGCATGGGATGGGTAGGTGTGGGGTAGGTAAAATAATATATAGGAAGCTTTTCTTTTCAGTGAACTTTTTCGTTGTTTTAAAATTATTCCTGCTACCCAGAACTCTTGTCTCTTGGCTTTGCAAAGTTGCAAATGAAGCTGGACAGATAGAAACAAACATCTTGGCAATAACAATGCTTGGCCCCTTGGGGACATGCTCCTTGGAATCTGAGGCCCACAAGTGAATGAGAAAGTCAAGAAATCTGAGGAAGCCATTGGCCCTGTAGCAGCTTTTAGATTTCCCCAGGACTCAAGAAATATATTCCCCATCCAAAGCTAGTGACTCTGCTTGGTGAGTTTCCAGAACTAATATTTTTGAGCCTGTTTGTTATAGTTTGATCTAACTCTTGTTGTTAGGTGCAGTGGAATTGTCTCCAACTCATAGCCACCCTCAGAGGGGTTTCGGTGGCTTATTCTTTTGGGATTGTTTTGGGAGTGGACTGCTACATCCTTCTCCTGTTTTTGCAGGGCTGGGGATTGAACCCAGGTCCTCAGAGAGTACAGAGTAGCATTCTACCAACTGAGCTTAGTAGTGATGAACTCTTTCCCAGGAAAAGAAACAAACAGAACTTTCCCTGCCTTTCCCCATTCCCCCTTCCTTGTCCTCTATCATGAGCCACCCTTACTCTGATCATGGTCATCTGTGTGCTCTTGTCAAAGAAGTACCAGATCTGAGGGCCCACTTCTTCCCAGGCTTTGACCAGCTTCCTAAGGCGCTCTAGTTCTTCAAAAGTTGAGTTGGCCTAAAAGCAGTGAGAGAAAGAGGGAGAGAGAAGGAGAGAGAGAGACAGAGACAGACAAGAATGGAGAGAAAAAAGTGAGAAAGAACTTTTGGTTGTATTTTTTCTGCCCCTGTCCTAAACCCTTAATGTTTAAGAAAGGCTTTTCATGGAATTGTTTCCACTTTCCCAGTCTACTTGTATTTCCCAGAACACTACCACTTCCCAGCTTCCTGGAGTGACTGAATCTAATTTGTTGGCATCTCCGAGGTACATGTAATATTGATGATATTATTGTCTCAAAACCTCATTAAAACCGCATTTGTACCCCAACAAGCAAATATTCTTCCTCCCTATCTTTGTTCCAGGAAGCCAGGATTCAGAGAGTTGTGAATGCTTCTGTTGAGGATGTAATTCAGGCAGTAGGAGGGAAAATCTCATCGTAGGCTGCGTACAGAGGGAGGGACCCGGGCTGGGGCAGCGGAGCACAGCATTCCTATGATGGCTGTGGTTGGGGAGGAAACCTGAGAGCCCACTTGGTGAAAAACAGTGGACAAACTGCCAGGAAGACACATTAAACACGTATGCAGGCAAGCGCGCGCGCGTACACACACACACACACACACACACACACACACACGCTTCTGGGAGGTCCAAGGAATAAGGGACAAGACCAGCTGGGATCTTACATTCTTCAGTATCCTTCGCACTGCAGGGGAATCAGGAGTAAAGAGGATTTTTCCCATCAGCAAAGGTTTTGCTGCCCTCCAGGCTATTTTGGTTAAAGGGTTTGACTCCAGGCTCTGGATCAATGCATTACAAAAGGATGCTGTGAGAGAAGGGAAGGATTTTTAGAAATTCTCTGTTGCTTATAACTAAACAGGGTCATTAGTGCACCCGGATCACTGGACCCTACCAATAAGAAGCTCATCATTAGCGAGTAACAAAACGCCACAATGCCTCTTGAAAATGGCCTCATCAGTGAGACAAAGGAAGGGGCTTGCCTCATGCTGGTCTTTTTCTGCTTTCCAAGACAGACTTGAGAAGCCTGCTTGTGATTTCTGCAAGGAACAGAGGCCATTCTCAGATGAAAGGGAGTGAAAGACCGACCCCACTTCCCTGGAACCTCAGCTTTAGCTTTGATTATTTTACTTCCATTAGCTGTTTCTCTACTGTGCACAGTTATCTCATGGACCAACTCCTTTTGGTGTGTCTCTTGCTGCCTCTTTGGAATTTTTAACTACAGGGTCACCCAGTTGTATTTGTTCTTTCCTCCCACCCTCAGAACTCCCCACCAAAAATATGAAAGGTGGGAAAGATGATTTGCCAGGGATTTGCCCTTTGGAATGTACTTCAGTACAGCATACTCAGATTTTCACTGTGCTGTGTTTAAAAGTGTCCCCCAGCTGTGTTGCCTTGCTGGGACCCTTCTGACGTGAGATTTGCTTACAACTCTGGGTTGCCTCCTCCTTTATCATGCTTCTCTTCCTCTAGAACTTAACCCCTGTTCAATTACAAGGGTGGGAAATGTCTCCTCTATTTCCTCTCTAAGTGGTCCTCAGTGCTTTCCATGGCTCACGGCCAGAGTTTTTATGAGCACCACTCTCTTCTATTAGGGGAAGTGGACTTTCAGGGAGAAGTCTCTTTTCCCAAGGCCACTCAACAAGACCAAGGGAGCATCAACTCTCAGTCTGGTTTCACCTGGAAGTATTAACCTATCATCTTAACCAATACACAAGAGGCCGATTTGCCCTACAGGGCTCAGAAAACTTACTTGTTCTTTTGTCATAAGAGTAGATAGGGTCTTTCCTTGTGGAGTCAATCCCCAGAAAGGCCTTGTAGTTATTGTCTTCATACCAGTTGAAGGAGAACACCCGAGACCCTCCTCCTTCTGGGTAGCCGCACATGAGGTTGGACAGGATGCCCACCTGCTGCATGAGGGGCTGGGATCCGCTGTTCTGCAAGAGCGGCCTGGTCACCCATAGCAAGTCTTGAACACTTGGCCGATGGATAAACTAGGACAAGGGAAACACTTTGGTTATTTTAAAGCAGCCAGAATCAAGATTTCTGTGTGTGTGTGTGTGTGTGTGTGTGTGTGTGTGTGTGTGTGTGTGTGTAGGCATATATATGTATATATGTGTGTGTATATGTTGTTAGGTGATATATATGTGTGTGTATATATATACATACACACACACATATATATGTATATATAAGTACACACACACACACACACACACACACACATACACACACAGATGCACTTCTACATTTAAAAGAAAACATCCACATTCTCAATCCAGCTGTGGAAACAAAAAAGCAAAGCCTCCTGCCATCTACTCAGAGCCTAGGAGGAAAGGATGAACCTTGAAGAAAACCAAGGAGTGAGCCCTAAAGCACTCTAATATCACTTCTCTCCCTTATCTGAGTTCCTAAGGAAGTAACCTCAGAGAAATGCAGAGAATATTTCACTGTAAGCCAGCTCCTGGGTTCTATTATGCCATCATGATGCGGATCCTGGGAGGGAAAAAAAAACTGGGAAGGAAAATGATGGAAGAATATCTCTCTTCTAGGAAGGCAAAGTCAGGGTAAGTTTCTTTAGCTTCTTAGACTCTGAGTTCCTGTATTTGGAAAATTATCTTCTTCTTGTTGTTGTGAGGTGCCTTCGAGTTGTATCTGACTCATAGTGATCCTCATAGGGTTTTCAATGGCTGATTGTTTTGGGATTGCCTTGGGAGTAGATTGCCGTGTTCTTCTCCCATATTATCTTCTTAGTAGCTTAATTTTATCAAATGTGAACTCTTCCCCTTACCTGAAATCTGTGGTTTCTCTCTCTCCCTCCCTTTCTCTCCCCCCACTCTCTTGCTGCGTTTTTAGATTCAAGCAAATATAGACCAGATGAAGTCTCCATTCATAAAAGAACACTTTTCAAATTCTGTGCCAACTAATAAGACCCTGGTGGCTTTCTCCTCTCCATATGACTGTCATGGCACCCCAGGCTTTGTCCTTTGAAGATAGATCTGTGATTCTGAGAACTAGGTTGAGAGCTGCTAGCCAGAGTCACAAGTGTCTTCTTTCTCATAGGACCATTTGGCTTTTTTTAGTAGAAAATACAAAATAAAAACAATGCTGCTTTTATTCCCCAAACATACCTTATTAATCATGATCAAAGGCACTTGAAAATTTAAGAAACTATTAGAATTCAATCAGGTGAGACGAAAAACATTATCCTATTGCAATAAGTGGTGTTTACCTGTCGTCCCTCTCTTTGTGCACATGCCAACACTTGCCCTCTGAAACTGATGAGCGGCATGTGGAATCTACACAGTGAGTCATGCCTATAATCACAGTCTATGCTTCAATAATAAAGTCAGAATCTCAAATTGCTTCAACAACTGTGAGTCTTATGACAGTCTTGGAAGGGGTTATTACCATTATTATGTTGCTCCTTTAAGCAAAGCACTCAGAGATGAAGGGCTGCACTAGGGTCAAACAATCTAATATCAGTTAATATAAACTGGGCCATCTGCTTCAGCCTTGTTCACAAATGCTTAGACCTGCTCTCTGGACAGGTAAGAAGTCTACTGGAGCTCCCACAGAATTTAGAATGTTGATATACTTTATGGAATTTTTTCTATTCTCTGTCAACATCAACTCTATTGTACTGATAGTTTTTTAAAAAGCTACAAAAAAGAGAGTGCTAGAGCCTCCTGCTGTAGCTGGTGGCCATCAGTACAACAGGCCCTTCTCTCACTTTCCCTGGACAGCAGCACTTCTAGTATGTCCAGGTTGAGCTTAGTTTTATAAAAATTGATTCCAACTGAGCAATTTTACAAGTTGCCTGAGCCTGAGTCAGCTGGGACAATTGAAGGAGGAAAATTTTGGGGAAAATTACATTTTACCTTTTGCCTCCCTTTAATAATATTCATCACATTTGAAGAGAATTGCTTATTTCATGTCTCTCTTCTTTGTTGACTATATGTCTCACAAGGGCAGTGATTATGTCTATCTATTCCTCATCATATCTCCATCACCAGTCAACAATTGGGTTGGGAGAATCAATTCCTTTATGAAAAAAGATGTATGTAATCAAATGTTAATTAATATGTGAACATATTCTATAAACCAACACAAAATATCACTTGGGGGGTTGAAATGAGTTGATGTAGGTCAAGCACTTAGAATAACACCTACAAGCACTACATAAGTATGTGATCATTATTGGTGGAATAAATTCATGTGGATATTAAAACCATAAAGGAATAAGGGGATATTTCAGCCTAGGAAAGTCTTAGATTCTATTGTAAGTCTTCTGATGATTTGTGCCACACCAGGGAATTTGCTTATTCTGGTAGTAGTTATTCCTCAGTGTATAATCAGAAGGATTATTCTTTTCTTTTTGTCATCTACTTAGGAACCATAGATAATTAGGATATGAACAGGTGCTTAGAATTTGCTAGATGGAAAGAGTAGTTCTCCTTGAACAGATGTGTGAGGTATAATGAAATTATTTCACATAGTGTGTTAACATGGTGTAAAGACATAATAAAATTATAATTGCTAGGATCAGGCCACTTACCTCTTGAATTCTTGGTGACATATCTGATAATATTCTTCCCCAGGATCTCAGATTGATACCTTGAGAATTTCTGTCTAGGAGTGTGGGAAGCTGTAATCAACAGAAAAAAAAATGTTTGTGTGTGTGTGTGTAGTTATATATACACATAGGCCCTATCTGGTCTCCACTGTGCTTGAAAAACATCCCCCCCTTCTTTCTGATTGCAGGACTTTTTCTGCTAGATTGCTTTCAGAATCAAAATTCTTTTATCTAATTGAGAAAAATCAAAGGGTTTTATTCCAAGTTTTCCTGCTGAGCTAGTCAATCACAAATAGTTTCATAGTGACATTAAATACAACAAAGTGATTCTGATTGCTGGTTTAGTGACACCAAACAAGACTCCCAGAGGAAGGAAAACAGAGCGCAGCTGGGGGAGTGTGCAGGTTGCTGCTACAGAGGGTGCCCATCTGTTCACCTCAGGGCTCTGTTGACACGCCATGTTTTCTTCATTGCTCATGACTTTTCCCCTTCATGTCCTTTGGGGCAGATGGTGTCTCTTCCTCTGTTCACCCCTCCTCTCTCATGGAAGATTCCACCAGTCACATCAGCTTTATTTTAAACTACAGTTGGCAGGAGTGGAAGAGAAATTCCCTTGCGAATTCTCCAGTTGAGAGTGGGGTTCATGTGGTGCTCTTTGTGCATTTTCTATCCTCACAGGGAACAAGGAAACCCTCAAATTTGCTGCGTCCAAGATCCAGAGCCTGATGCGAACACTTCGTCTTCTGAAACCAAGTTCAAGTCCTGAATGACTTTAGTCTTCACACTTTCAAAACTAATTGAATTGCTGACATCCTTTAAGAGTCTTTTAGGGCTAAGTTTTAATATTGTTGTGTAGTTATTAGGTGTTGTTGAGTCATGTCTGACTCATAGTGACCCTTATAGGGTTTCCAATGGCTGATTGTTTACGGATTACATTGGGAGTGTGTTGCCATGTCCTTCTCCCGTTTTTGTGTTGCTGAGAATCGACCTTGGGACCTCAGAGGCTGCAGAGCGGCACTCTACCAACTGAGCTAAATCCTATCCAAGTTTTAAGATCGTAGCTTTTAAACTCAAGTGTGCACCTTGAATAGGCCTGGAGGGAATCCTAGGCAATGACGTTTTAACAAGCTCAACTTGTCATTATCATTCAAGTGTTTGTAGACCACAAGCCACAAGCCTCAGCTTTTCCTTAGCCAGTGTGGTTCTCTTGAGTGATGGCTAGGCTCAGCTGGCTTGTAGCAAAGCTGAGAAGCAGGTGGAGTTAGCATCGCTATCCAGGCTCCCATTTCTAACCTGGTATTCTTGTTCCCCTATGTCCCTGCTATAGGTGCAGGGGCCCTTGTGTTCTGTCTGACCCAGAAACTATGGAATAATTTTAGGTAAACACAGGAACATGAGCATTTCAGGCTTATTTTCTAACTATAAAATGAGAAGCTGCATTGTGCATAAGAGCTACACAGCAGACAGGGAAAGAATTTTCAAGAGTAAGCAGCTGCAAAGCTGCCATGGCACCCCTGAGAAGCATCTTCCCACTCTACCCCGAGCACTGGGCCCAGGAATTGGTTTTGCCAGGACTTCTTTTTAAATTCCCTGAAAATAGCTTCGATGTATTCTGGGAAGGGCACTTTGATTCCTGCTTTGCCTGTAAGAGGATGGGGCTGAGTAGAGTGGACAGGAGGAGAGGAGGCAAACAGGTAAAGTGCACACTGACAGAAATTACTACCAAACCCATCAACTGCCACCAACCTGGACTTTTGTCTCCCCTCCTGTACCAATCTCTTGCATGTCCCTTGGCTCTGCACTCTATTCCATTTCCTTTGTCTGGCAAATGTCTACTCTTTTAATTTCTTCCTAATTACCTATGTGAAAGACAGTTCTTCCCCAGGTAGGTTCCTTCTCTATACCTCTTGGCTTGCACTTGCCCTGCTATATTCTCTGAAGGCACCTTGTTTCATTCTTTGCCCTTTTCACTGATGGTAATTTGTTTACAAGCTGGGATTTAGCTCAGTGGGTAGAGCGCTGCGCTGCAGTCTCTGAGGTCCCTGGTTCAGTTCCTAGCACCGCAAGAACGGGAGAAGGACCTGGCAATCCGCTCCCAAGGCAATCCCGAAAAAGTCAGCCACTGAAAACCCTATGAGGGTCACTAGGAGTCAGATACTGACTCGATGGCACCTAATTTGTTTACATGTCATCCAGCTCTCTTGCTAGACTCGAAGCCTCATGTAGACAGGAACTGTATCTGTGCACTAGGCTTACAGTAGACACTCACACAGCAACAATAATTGCTTGTATACCTGGTACACTCTGAAATGCTATGTTCATTAAGGTCAAGGATTTTATATTTTTATTTTTGTGCCACTTAAAATTCTTCTCCATTGCATTTCTTATGGCAGCTTAGGAAACACTTGGGAATCATAAATCTCATGCACTGGGATGTAGAGTAAAGGTTGCCTTAGATACTACGATATCTATCAATGTCCAATTAAAGAAAATGCTATAAGACAAGTCTGCTTTTAAGTTTACTTTTTTAAAAGAGTAAATAAATCTTAGCTTTTCATCTTGAAGTCAAATTCTGCTATATTGCTATCCTATGAAAAATAGAGATAGTGAAGAAGTAGTGACTTCCTAGAAATTCATAATTACTAATTTTAATAATTCAATTGTATAATTCATTTATTGCACAAGTAGTTCTGAAGCAGATATAGAACCCTTGGGCCTTTGTGTGTGTGTATGGTGCTGGTGATTGAGCCAGGGCCTCATGCATGCTAGGCAAGATCTCTGCCTCTGAGCTACATCCTCAGCCCTCTTCTTTTTGTTTTTTCTTAAGGTAACAAAAGTAATAACTACTTACTTAAATGAAGTTCAGGGTAAGAATCTCCCTGAAGTATGCCCTACTCCTCCACCCAAGGATTTGATATGGATTCTTCCAGAAGCACCAAACTTTTAGCTTTGTTATATCTTTCCTCTTGTTGAAAATTATAAATTTTGACCAGTTTGTAGCAAACTATATCGGTTGATGTGGTAGGGCATATAGAATACCTAACATGGTGTTCTTACTTTCTCTAAAGACTAAGGGTTCACTCCAATAATATATCAGCACTATTTTCATCCATCCAGCTGCTATACCAAAATGCCATAAATGGAGAAGTCTATAAACAATAGAAATTTATTTTTACAGTTTTAAAGGCTGGAAAGTCTGGCAGGTTTGGTGTTGGGTGAAGGAGGGCCTGTTTCTGGGTTCACAGAAGGCCGATTCTATGTCTTCACATGGTAGAAGAGGTAAGCTAGCATTTGGGGGTCTCTTTTATAAGGCTACTAATCCCAATAATGACCTAATTACCTCTCAAAGGCTATACCTCCTAATACCATCATTTTTGGGGTGAGAATTTCAATGCACAAATTTATAAAGGGAGCATAGCAAGCAATTCCCTTGCATCTTCCATCTACCCTGTCACCTGAGTATTAAAAATGTCAATGACATGAAGCATAAGAAAGCCCACAAGAATAAAACACTCATTTATGCAGTCTATTAATATTGTCTGTATTAAGCTGGGAGGAGGATCTGGCAATCCACTCCCCAAACAATTAGCCACTGAAAACCCTATGAATAGCAGAAAAACACTGTCAGATATAGTACTGGAAAATGAGCCCCCCCCCCCCATTGGAAGGTACTCAAAAGACTACTGGGGAAGAGTTGCCTCCTCAAAGTAGAGTCTACCTTAATGATGGAAATGGAATAAAGGCCTAAGGACCTCCATTTGCTGATGTGGCATGACTCAAAATGAGGAGAAACAACTGTAAATATCCATTAATAATTGGAATGAGGAATGTATGTAGTACGAATCTAGGAAAATTAGAAATCATTAAAAGAGGAATAGAGTGCATAAACATTGACATCCTAGGCATCAGTGAGCTAAAATGGACTGGCATGGGCCATTTTGAATCAGATAACCATATGATATACTATGTTGGGAATGATAAATTAAAGAGAAATGGGGTTGCATTCATCATCAAAAAAGACATGTCAAGAACTGTACTGAAGTACAATGCTGTCAGTGATAGAATAATATCCATATGCCTACAAGGAAGGCCAGTTAATATGACTATTATTCAAATTTATGCACCCACCATAAGGCCACAAATGAAGATAGGGAAGATTTCTACTAGCTCCTACAATCTGAAATGGATCCAATATGCAATCAGGATGTACTGATAATTACTGTTGACTGGAATACAAAAGTTGGAAACAAAGAAGGAGGCTCAGTAGTTGGAAAATAAGGCCTTGGTGACAGAAATGATGCTGAATATTGCATGATAGAATTTTTTCAGATGAATGAACTTTTTATTGCAAATACATTTTTCCACCAACATAAATGGTGACTGTACACATACACTTCACCAGATGAAACATACAGGAATCAAACTGACTACATTTGTGGAAAGAGATGATGGAAAAGCTCCATATCAAATGTCAGAATAAGACCAGGTGCTGATTGTGGATCAGACCATCAACTGCTCATATGCAAATTCAAACTGAAACTGAAGAAAATTAGAACAAGTGTATGAGAGCCAAGGTCTGACTTTGAGTATATCCCATCTGAATTCAGAGACCACCTCAAGAACAAGTTTAATGCATTAGACATGATGATAGAAGACCAGACAAGTTGTGACATGACATTAAAGATTTCATTCAT
>VMDO01000481.1:147057-272835 GCA_007922755.1 Pedetes capensis
AAAAAAAAAAAAAAAAAAAAAAAAAAAAAAAAAAAAAAAAAAAAAAAAAAAAAAAAAAAAAAAAAAAAAAAAAAAAAAAAAAAAAAAAAAAAAAAAAAGACACAAAGTTAAGGAACTACACAGAAGATTCCAAAGGCAACTTGAGAAGATAAAATCAAATATTTTAATGACATGTGTAAAGAAGTGGAGACAGAAAACCAAAAGGGAAGAACACGTTCTTTTTATCAAGCTTAAAGAATTGAAGAAAAAATTCAGGCCTTGAGTGGCAATAATGATATATTCTATAGTGAAAATATCAAATTATGCAGGAAACATCAAAAGAAGATGGAAGGAATGCACAGAGTCGTTATACAAAAAAGAATTGGTGGACAGCCAACCATTTCAAGAGGTTGCATATGATGAGAAACCAGTGATATTGAAGGATGAAGTAGAAGCTGCCTTGAAGGAGCTGGTGAAACACAAGGCCCCAGGAATTGATGGAATACCAATAGAGATGTTTCAACAAAAAGATGCAGCATTGGAGGTGCCAAGATATTTAGAAAACAGCTACCTGGCCAACTGACTGGAAGAGATCCATATTTGTGCAAATTCCCAAGAAAGGGGATCCAACTAAATGTGGAAACTATTGAATGATATTATTAATATCACATACCAGCAAAATTTTACTAAAGATTATTCAAAAGTATATAGTATATAGAAGCAGAACTGCCAGAAAAATCAAGGTGGATTCAGAAGAGGGCAAGGAACCAGGGACATTCATTGCTGATGTCAGATAGACATTAGCTGAAAGCAGAGAATACCAGAAAGATGTCTATCTATGTTTTATCAACTATGCAATGACATTTGACTGCATGAATCATAACAAATTATGGATAACACTGCAAAGAATGGGAATACCAGAGCACCTAGTTGTACTCATGAGGAATCTGTACATGAACCAGGAGGCAGTTGTTCAAACAGAATACAGAAACACTGCTTGGCTTAAAGTCAAGAAAGATATGCATCAGGGCTGTATAACACTGTATCTCTTCAATTTCTATGCCAAGCACATAATCTGAGAAGCTGGACTTTATGAAGAAGAATGTGGCATCAGGATTGGAGGAAGGTTCATTAGCAACCTGAGTTATGCAGATGACACAACTCTGTTTGCTGAAAGTGAAGAGAATTTGAAAGATTTGCTGATGAAGATCAAAGAATATAGCCTTCAGTATGGATTGCAACTCAATATCAATAAAACAAAAATCTTTACAACTGGGTCAGTATGCAACTTCACAATAAATGCAGAAAAGATTGAGGTCGCCCATGATTTTGCCTTATTTGGTTCTACTATCAACAACTGTGGAGGCAGTAGTGAAGAAATCAAAAGACACATTTCATTGGGAAATGGTGTGGCAAAAGATCTCTTTAAAGTATTGAGAAGTAAAGATGTCACATTGAAGACAAAGGTGTGCCTGACTTATGCCATGGTATTTTCAGTTGCATCCCATGGTTGTGAAAGCTGGACACTGAATAAGGGAGACAGGAGAAGATGCTTTTGAATTATGGTGCTGGAGATGAATATTGAATATATCATGGACTGAAAAAAACCAAAAATCTATCCTAGAAGAAGTACAACCAGAGTGCTCCTTGAAAGCAAGGATGGCTAGACTGCCTCTTAAGTATTTTGGACATGTAGTCAGGAGGGACCAGCTGCTAGAGAAAGACATCATGGTTGGGAGAGTGGCAGGTCAATGAAAAAAGGAAAACCCTCAACTGGATGGATTGATACCATGTCTGCAACAATGGGCTTAAAAATAAATAAGATTGTGTGCCTGGCACAGAATTGGGCGGTGTTTCGTTCTGCTCTCCATAGGGTTGCTATGAGTTGGATCTGACTTGACGACACCTAACAATGTTGCCTAGCACTGAATGACTTTGGAGATTGATTCCTTTTTCCCCAATTTTTCTAAACGTGATAATGCTTGCCAAAAAAAACCCCAAAAAAACAAAAACAAAAACAAAAACAAAAACCAGAAAATATTTTTCAGCCTCCCTTATACACAGGTTGGCATGTGACATGATTCTGACCAATAAGATATCATAGGGTGGGGGTACTGAAAGTAGGGTTTTTGTTGTTGTTGATTGTTGGTTTGTATTTTTGCTGTACTTAGAGGTTGAACTCAGGGCCTTGCACATGCTTTGTAAGTGCTCTACCAATGAGCTCCAACTCTAGTCCATTTTTTTTTTTTTTTAATTTTGAGACTAGGTCTCATTAAATTATGCAGGCTGTCTCTGGCCTCAAACTTGTAATCCTCCTGCCTCAGCCTCCCAAGTTGCTGGGTGTACTCTACAGCACCCTGCTTGGAAATGGTGTTTTAAAGCAGGGCTCTCTGACTTCGCCTTCCCCCTGCCTGGAACGGGCATATGCTTAGGGAAGTTCAGCAAACAGCATGAGATACCATGTAACAAGCACCAGCGGGGGATGAGTGAGGGAAATGAAGCAGAGTCTGGGTTTCTGAGGACATATGTGGAGCCTCCATACCACTCCTGGATGGCCACAGGACTCTGCTTTGGAGGGAAATCAAACCCACTTGTTTTCAGCATTTTGGTGCAGCTAATTTCAGTTTCTAAATGTTATAATCACACATTTGACAAATTGTGATTGAGTGTCTGCTAGGTGCCAGGTGCCAGAGACAGGGCAATGACCAAAACAAAGTTTTCTCCTCATGAGGCTGACCTTCAAGAATGTCACCAAGTGTCTTCAGCCTTCTTATCACCATTACCATACTGTGTATTTGCTCAAGATTCTCACAGAGGAAAAAAGTATCTTCCTCTGGTCCCTCATTGCACTGTAGTTACAACCTTCCCCCTCCACCCTTTATTCCCATGTCTTAGAAACATAGACCATATTCAGTGACTTCACTTTCTCAGCAACATCTCCCCGTCTTCCACCTTCACCATCCAACAAAGACGTTTTCACTAGAGCCCCAAGTTTCCTCCTGGTTTTTGAATCTGCTAGAGTCAACCTTAATGACAGAAATTGAGGAAAGCCCCTGGGACAACCAATTGCTGATGTGACACAACTCAAATTGAGAAGTAACATAGTGGTTGCAACATTGGACTCAAACATAAAAAGATCTTGTATGTGGCACAGTGTCGGGTAGTGTTTTGTTCTGTTGTACATAGAGTTGCTATGAGTCAGATATGACTCAATGGCCCCCAACAACAAATATTTATGGCTCTTGTCTTTTCAAACCCCTGCTTTTCTCAGTACTTTTGATGATATCCTTTCCCTCTCTTGCTATCTGTGAAATTGTTCTTGTCTGCTTTGCTTTGCTCCTTCTGTCTTTCTCATGAATTCCTCTGCCTCCACCTTCCCCCTAAGGGCCAAGGCCCTGAGGTCCTGCATACTCTCACTCCTCTCACACGGGACACTCTTGCTGAATACTCTTCCCTTTATCATTTAATCTGCTATCTTTTGGTTGATGATTTCTAAATCTGTACCTCCAACCTAGACCTCTTCCCACAGCTGCAGCCTTATACAGCTATTGTCTGCTGGACATTTGCCTGGGTCCAACACATCCTACACAGATTGCATCATCTTCTCCAAACCAGTTTCTGTTCCCCTGTGCCCTTCTTTAGTTGGTGCCAACACCCTCTGCCCAGGGAATACAATTGATTCTTCCCTATTCCCACCCTATTGTCCAAATCTCCAGGCTGGGGGTCTAGGAACTGGTGCTAGGTCTGAGTGGGGGGCACACAAGCCTCCAGATTGCAGCAAAGGTAGCCAAGGGACACCCAAAAGCCTGTGCTAGGAGGAAGCTGGAGTACAAAGAAGCAACAAGCAAGTCCTAGAGCATAGGACGGCACCTAAGAGGGACCAGGAGCCCAGAGGCACTGGAACTAAGGAACTGCTCTGGTGTCCCACAAGGTTGGACATCAAGTAAATCCACAAGCTCCTAAGACTTTATTACTTCTTCTTCTTGAGTTTGTGGTCTGTCCTCCTCACTTCCCTATAGGCTAGAGATTGCCCATGGTTCTGTTTTCTTGCGTGGACATCGTCTCTCTATCTTCTCCTTTGCCAGGAGAAGACACAGACATCCTGAGTGTGAGGCTACAGTGCACTCTGATCTTAAAACCCCATCCTATTTCCAATTCAGCATATTAGAAAGCACTAATGTCTCTATCTATTCACATCCTTATCTATCTACATATCTGCATATGGATGTGCATTTTGTTTTTATGTCATCATTTAATGAATGATCTAGTATGATTTCTTAGCAGTCATAATGAATACTTAGGATGTGCAACACAGGAAAATCTGAACTATAAATTGGATTTTGAATTTCACATTTTAGGATTACTAAATTTAAAGTTGAATAACATTACCTTCCTTAAACATGTAATTTAGTATTTATTAATTTTAATTCTAAAGCTTTTTCTTTGCAATTTGGGGTCAAATTTTTTTCAATTCAAGACACAATCATTCTTATAAGCTTCTGCAAAGCTGTGGCACTCAGACACTGTGCTTGTCACTTTAGCAATTAAGGGATAAAGCAGCCTGTTCACCCCATACCCTCTCATCTTCATTCTACCCCATCGACAAGAATCAACGCATCTGAACCCACCTCACCTTTACCTTCTGCAGAAAGCCTTTTCCCTCATCACCACTTTCTTCTTGCTCTCCTTCTCCATGGCTTAAATGCTCTTTCTAGCTGTTCACACAATTAATTCTCAGCACATTTATCACTTTACATTTACTTGCTATTGTTTTTAGTAAGTCTTCCCACTAGATTATAAACTCATTAAGTTTAGGGATAGGCTTTATCTTGCTTTCTTCAGAGCATGTACTCAGTAGGTGCTCAATGCTTATATATTGTATTAATGAATAAATAAACTACATCCGCCTGGTGCAGTGGTACGCACCTATAATCCCAGTGACTTGGGAGGCCGAGGCAGGAGGATTGCAAATTTAAGGCCAGAGGTAGCCTGCACAATTTAGTGAGGCCCTGCCTCAAAATAAATTTAAAAATGGTCTAGGGGTACAGTTCAGGGGTAGAGCACTTGCCTAGCATGTGCAAGGCCCTGTTCAACCCCTTAGTACCACCAAAACAATGATTAAAAAAATAAACTATATTCCAGCAGAAAAGAGATAGAGTGTATTGAGGTTTTAGGTTCCATGAGAGGTATGTCTAACAGGTATGATGGTGACTTATAGGGAGGAAGTAGTCAGTTCCACCTAGGGACAGGGAAGGTGACACCTGACCTGATGTTTGTAAGGAGGTGAACTGATGATAATAAGGATGAGGGCAATGTCTATGGACAGAAGGGGAGGGCTCCGAATTCCAGGAGGAGACAGGAATGTGAAAAGAGCCAGCAAGAGAGTGAGCCTAGAGAGATAGCCAGATAAGAACAAGACTAGGAATCTGGGGGAGAGGGAGCAGCTTGAGATGCATATTTATATCTAGTGAATACTTTTTTTTGGTCTTGCTAATAATTTAATAATATTCATTAATCAAACATTTCCTGGCACCCTACCTGCATTTCCCTTCCTAGTTTGCTAAACAAGAATCTCATACTCATATCTTCATTTGAGATACTACCTAAATCTCCAAACAGTGCCTGGGTCTCAGAGAGTCTCCCATTTGTATCTGTTCACCAGTTATCTGACTGATGTTGCCATAAACTATAAAATAACTTTCCCAGGACTCTCTTTTTCCTTTAGTTCCCTCCCCCATTATCTATTCATGTTCACCAGGAATTGTTTCTGCGAGAAGTGCTGGAAGAGGCTATAAGTTTATTTGAATGGGAATGTGGAAACATTTCTTGATAAAAAGGTCAGAGACCAAAATAGCAAGTGTCATCACACACACACACACACTACAGCTTCCTATACCAACAAGTTCTTTTAATTTCCCAAATAACAAATAACACTTCCATGTCATAACTGAGCTCAGCACTGCCAACCCAAGGTTAAGGTCTGGTTAGTCCTCCTAAGGAAGTTTGTATACACAAACAGGGCTGTGGAAGTGATATGTCTCTAGCAACTGTGGTCAGTCTGAGTGGTCTCTGAGCCTTGATCCTATAGTTAAGAAACTAATACAAGGTCCTTGCAGGTGGCAAAAAGATTTTGGCTCCAAGAAGCCTCTGGGTTCTTCTTGTTGTTGGGTGCTGTCAAGTTGGGTCTGACTCATAGTGACCCTCCTAGGGTTTTCAATGGTTAATTGTTTCAGGATTGCTTCAGGAGTGGATTGCCCTGTCCTTGTCTTAGGGGACAAAAAAATAGGCTTCTTCTTTGGAATTGTGCAATATTTTATACCTATATAAAATAAAGCATATCAGCTTCTAAAGATGTTTGATAATATTTTTTGGTGCTTTGGATTCAATCTGTTAATCGTACAGAGGCCACTCTACCAGCACAAGAAAGGAGCCACTTATAAATTGAATTTGTTTTACTTTCACTCATTCAAAGATGACAATCTGGAAATAGTATTAAGTTCTTAGCCAAGGATATGCCTAACACAAAGGTAATTAGGTAGCCTCAGGTCAAAAGTGTCTTTATAGGGCCAGTGGAAGATTCTAGAGCCAGGGATAAGTGGCTGCCTTGACAGCACCCACACCAGAGGTGAAGAGCAGATGAAGCAGTGGACAGACAGCCCTCGGCTGTGGGGCTTAGGTCTGGGCTGTGCCACAGGAAGCCCAGATTTATCCGGGAGGGAAGTTGTTGCTGGGCAACAGGGAGAATGTGGGTTTGAAGCATGTTTGTTGCAACCTGACAGTTGTTAAGCATGAAAAGAGAGGAAGCTGCTTTGGTGGTGAGGGGGCAACCAGGAGGGGCACCCCCCTCATGCTAGGAAATGCGTCATGAGTGGAGAATTCAGGCTCAGTCACTGGGAGGGGTGGGGGACATGCCGAACTGTCTCTACCAGGAGAGGTCACTGAGACATGCCGTCTCCCCACACTGGAGGGAGCAGTGTCTGAGCCAGAGGGTGGGCTCGGGGTTATGTGAACAGACAAGTTATGGGACTCTGGTTCAACAGAAACTACGCCTTTTTCTCTCTGTGGTGACTTCTGTCCTGGTATCTGTGGCTGATGAAAGCAAAACTGAGCTTGGAATCCAGGGGCAGTGAAAGGTCATTCCTTGAGACAGACTTCCCCCTAGTCCCAGGGGTCTGAGGAAGGAGCAAAGGGGCTGCTACTGAGTGGGGGTGTTCGCGCTTTGGTAAGAGCAAAATGCTTTTGGTTACAAAGTGTTTTTTCACCTCTTCTCTAACAGGAATTTCTCTACAATCCCAAGAGCTGTGTAAACCAGGTCTTTTGTCTCAATTTTACACATGGGGAGGATAGGGTCACCTTTAAATGACTGCAAAGTGGATGCCAGTCAAGAGCCAGGACCCACTCTCCTGGCCACTAGGCGACACCTGTGAGCCCCAATGGGAGGCCCAGAACTCAGGTGCTCCCATCACAGGCTCCAGGCTCAGGGGGCTTGCTGCTAACTTCATAAGGACAGCGAAAGAGGAATCTGTGGCTATACTCAGACCTTTCAGGAAAGGACACATATTAGCCATAGGCAGGAAAGAAATTTTAGTGCAAAAGCTCTTAACTGGGGGTCCCCATCCCCTGGGTATTTGTGGGAACTTACATTCCCAAGGGAAAAGGTTTAAAACTGGTATGAGATTCTCAAGGGCAATTGTAATCCATAAAAAAGTTAAGAACTATTATTCCACAGAAATGCAAAATATCAGAAGCCAAAATCTTTCTTAAAACCAGTTTATGTTGGAGAGAACCTGGTGCCTGTCATATCGGTGCACATATAGTACTGATGCTTGACCCATATTTGCTGGATAAAGGCCAAAACCTCAGAACCTAAACAGCAGCCTTCCCAGGGGCCTGCTGTGGTCCTAAGTCACTTCAGTTTTAACTTCTCAGTAATTCTTTCCTTTTAAATCTATAAAATGAACATCTGGTCTGAAGAGACAATGAGCATTGGCCTACTACATGCCTGGAGCCTAAGAGACCTCAAAGCAGGCAAAGGTGGGTATGATGGCACATGTGTGTTGTCCCTAGGCTCAGGAGGCTGAGGCAGGAGGATTGATGCAAATTCAAAGCCAGCCTGGTCTACATAGTGAGTTTTAGGCCAGTTGAGGAGAGACAGTAAGACTCTGTCAAAAAAGAAAAGAAAAGAAAAAAAAAGAAAAGAAAAGGAGAGAGAGAGAGGAGGCAGGCAAGCAAATGATAAGCCAGTAGGCCTAATGTAATTTACTGTGTATTAATGGACCTCCCTTCTATTTCTCTTTTATTTCCTCTTTATTAAAGTCCATTCACCAATAGGAAATTTTGGTCATAACTGACACAGATTTTTGGAGATGTAGGCAGAGAAATACTAATGCTGTACATCAGATCCACTGGCTGCAGCTTCACCATCTCCAAAATCCCTGCTTTCTGGCATAGTTTTGCTTCTGGCCAACAATCCTGCTGCTCTGGGTGCTGCTGGTACTGAGACTTCGCTCCCTTTTCTTCTCCCCTCCCAAACCCCTCATGCAGAACTAGGAGAAAGTTGACAGTGCAAAGACTTAGAAATCGGAAGGGAGAGGAAATCATGAAGTTATGTCACAAATGGAGTCTTATCGTGAACTCCTAGGGATGTGGGGGCTTTCCCAGAGACTTTTGATCGGAAAACTCAAACACATAGTTGCAATTTAACAAAGTGTGGCCAATGACCCTGGAGAGGAGAAAGCACCGCCAGCTCTCACTGGGCAGTGGGCAATCCACCCCTGTTTATTCCCGATGACTCAGGAATTCAGGGAACAGAGCCAAGAATGAAGCGGGACATTGATAGCAGCTTGCAGTCAGGACCCCCAAGGCTGGGTCTTTTCTTCTCTGGAACTCAATGTTCAGCCAGCCACAGTCTCAGGGACATGGGTACAATGAAGTCAGAAAAGTAAAATCGACAGTGCAGAGAGGCCGAGGGCAGGAAAGAAAGCTGAATCATGCCACAACTGGCAGCACTTGTGAAGGGGAAGACTGTGAGCCCCACGGCCAGATTTCCTCTGTCAACATTCATTGAGACGGGGGACGATGGGAGGGAAACTCAGATTTCCCAGCAGTACAGCAGGTCTTGGCACCCGCCTCCCTTCCCCTGCCGAACTTCCACAAATAAACATTCAAAGCAGAAGGGACAGATTTGCTTCTCAGCAAGATTTCAAAGCTGTGCACCAGAGTTGGAGAGAAAACAGGAAGGATCCTAGAGGATGCGGGGGAGGAAAGGGGACAGAGGAGGAGGAGGAGTGGGAGAGGGGTGAGTGAGGGGCATGCCTACTGCCTGGGGCCAAATCAGATGGCAAACCTCCCAACCCCTCAGCCGAAACTGACTGCCGCCCCATTTTTTATGAGGTGCAAACACTCCAGGTAATGTTGGCAGTAATGATACCCTGGATCTGGCTCTGAGATTCTGGGTTTCAAGCTGGGGGCGTGAAGCCCAAAAGGGCCCCAGGTGAAGACAAGCTCCTTCAAGCTATCAGGACGGAGGTGAAACCAAGTGGGGCTAAATTTTGGAGAAAAATCATCCACTTGCTTTCTTGTTTCTTTCCCAGCCCATCTAGGTCATCAGTTCCTGTGTGTGTCCATGCTCGTGCAGGTTCAGGGGAGGGAGCATGTGCAAATAGTGTGCAAGTAGGGGATGTGAGTGTACCTACGGGGATGGGTCGGGTGGAATAAGGCCATGGGGACCGCATTTGGATTATTTGAGGATGACCACATTCACTTCTGACCTCCAAGGGACTGAGGAAAAACACAGCTGGTCCCAGCTGGTGCAACCCCCACCTCCAGCCTCCCTGCACCACAGGTTTCCAGGTCGAGAGGTTGCATCCCCCACCCCCAGCTCTGTACACAGTAGGGGCAGGTGCCCTCACAGTGGTTTACAGAGATTTTTCCTCTTTCTTTGTTAATGAGAACTGACTTGGCATTTAATAAAACCTTATTTATATACTGGCTACGTGCACATGAGAAACAGACCAGGAGAAGAGATGGCCCAGCACTGCTGTGCCAGAGTTAAGGTGGCTGTGTGCCAACCAGCTGCAATAACAGCCGGGCCCAGAGAGGCCAGTCATGCTCCTCCTGGAGGGGAAGGGGTGGGGGTTTGCCCTAGCTGCTCTGTGCCTGCCTCAGGCTCATTTTCCTAAAAAACTCTACTAGGATGGGTACAAGAGCAATAAAACTAAAACCCCAGCTTAATGCTTGCAATTTCTTTTAAGTCTTTTATTAGCTTTTTCTTTTTTTAATGTTTAGCTGCTCTATCTTTTTGTTGAAAGGAAAGCACATTTCAAGGGCACCAGGAGACTAGACAGGGTGTTTGTTCTTTGCTTGGGGTCCATGTATTTTGGTTAAGTCTTTTCCCTACAGAGGTGGAAACAGGAGTAGGAGGATAGCAAATAGGGACAGTCCTCGGAGGCAAACTGAGTGCTGCCTCCCACCAGGGTGGTCTACTCTAATCAGTCCCTGGGTCCACCAGGCTGTGCAGCTCCTATTAAAAGAATAGGAAGGAGGTGGCTTCTCTGCAGTGCCCTGGTCTGCTGGGTGATCAAATGAAGCCTCAGAAACACTTGGGGTACAATTACTACTGTGCTTGGTCTATAGAAATTGAGATTGTAAATCAAACTGCTGTCAGTGATTCTCAACTTTGGCTGGTTTGGAATTACCTGGGAAGCTCTCAAAAGAGCACCCTACACTGACTGGCTCAGAATCCCTGGGGGTGGGGGCCTGGCAAGAGCAGCTTTTAAAACTCCCCAGGTGATTCAGTGTACAGCCAAAGCCTAGGAACTGTTGTTCTGCAGGGACAGATGTTGCTGGTGTTGGTCTTTCCTGCAGTGGTGCTGTGAACTGGCTTCTATGCTTGCCTCTGATCTGTGAGTTTAGTGAGGATGGGAGGCTCATCGCCGGAGCCTTGGCCTCAGCACAGTGCCTGTCAGGTGCCTGCACTCACCTGAGGTCAGCTGGAATCACCTGAGGTCAGGGAGGGCAACTGGCCAAAGTTAGCCCCTGATTTCTGAACCGAAGGAAAGGCAAAAGAAAAGACTTTTTGGTCTTTTTTGTCTGATAAGTAAACATTCTGAAGCCAGTGGCCTGAGTTTGGAGTCTTCTACAATTTGGATCTTGAGTATCTCCCAAAGGTCTATGTGTTAAAAGCTTGGTCCTCATCTTGGTGGTATTGGGAGGTGCTAGAACCTTTAAAAGATGGGGTCTAGTGGGATGTTTTTAGGCCATTGGAGGTATGCCCTTGAAGGAGACAGTGGGACCCTGACCCCTTCCTCTCTTGTGGTTATTGGCAGTTTTGCTCCACCATGCACTCCTGCCATGATGTGCTGCCTCATGACAGGACCAGAAGCAATGAGCCTAAACAATCATGGAGCCAAAATAACTGTTTTCTCTTTATGAGTAGATTATCCCGGCTATTTGTTACAGTAATGGAAAGCTGACTAACGCAAGTTCTAGTTGTTAATGGAAAATTTTTCCCAGGTGCCCCCTTATCCTACCATACCCCATACTGTCCTCTCAGAAATGATGGTCTCACCCTAACAGGTAAATCTACCTACTCAAGCAGCCAAGGTGCCTGGAGAAGAGAAGCATGACGCTGTTCCCTCTTGATGATAAGAGGATTGCGCAGTACTGGGCACTTAGGCACCCAGGCCTGATCACGTGGGTAAACAGAGACTTCGCTCTGCCCCACAGGACGATGTGGGCCCTGGGACTCCAGGCAGGGCTCCAGGGCTCTCTGCAGCACAGGCCCTGGTTTCCTGGCTGTGTTGGGAAGCAACTGCCCAGAATCTCTGTTATCTTACTTTTCTGGCTGATTCTGAAACAAACCAAGGAATGTGTCTAAAATTGAGCTCCTTTTGTAACTTTGGACAGAGATATTTGGAACACGTGGCTTTTTATTCTCTCTGCAGTGTGGGGAGCCTCAAGAGCTTTTTGGGGGTCCTGACTCTCGGCAGTGATGGCATCCCCAGGTCCTGACACCTCTTACTCACTTTAGAGGCCCACCGTGATGAGCTGGGAAAATTGCAGAGTAACTTCCAAAGGAAAGTCACAGTTTGAAAGGGATGCAGAGTGAACTCGGCCAGAAATGGTGGGGTCTTGCTTTATTTTGTTTCACTTCCAAAAGCCCTCAGCTCGCTTTTTCCACACCCCTGGGGCTGAACCCAGGGCCTCATAGCACATACTTTGCAAGGGCTCTGCCACTGAGCTGCACCTCCAACTCATTTTAAATGTTTTATTTTGAGACAAGGTCTTGCTAAGTTACACAGGCTGCCTCTGGCCTCGCTCGGACTTGTGATTCTCCCGCCTTGGTCTTCTGAGTTGCTGGGATTACAGGCGTGCGCCAGTGCTCCTAGCCCCAGCACACTTTTTAAAACAAGTTGAGAATGAATTTTCTGGGACTTGAGAGAATCATAAAAGTAGGCAAAATACAAATGTCTTAATCAATTCATAGTGACAGACATTCCTTACCACACAGTTCCAAAAATTAAAAGGCAGACAAGTGAGAACACAGTTCAGTGCTATGAATGTATATCATCTTCTCTGAAGGGTTCTGAGTGTTGCTGAAAGTGTGGCCTCTGGTGACCTCCATAGGAATCTTTTCAGGCAACAGGGCAGTGCTCCAGCACAGGTCTCTGGGGTTAGGGGGTTGGGACTTGCATTCTTCACCAGCCTCTTTGATTATTGTCATCATCCTGCAGTTTGACAACCCCTGTGCTATATCTCCAATAGAATTCCCTCTTATCCATCTAGCAGAGGAGAATTGTCAGGAGCCACACTTCTAGAACAGAAGGTTGAGCTAGATCAGGACTTTCCAAATTTTTGAGACTATGAAATTTTCTGTTATATTTTTCTACCCGGAAACATCAACTTTTAGGGTCAAGTCCAGACCCAGAGGAAGTATCAGAAAGCTCTCATTTATGAAAATTTGTTGTTGTTATTGTTAGGTGCCGTCGAGTTGGTATCCGACTCATAGCGACCCTCATAGGGTTTTCAATGGCTGACTGTTCCGGGATTGCCTTGGGAGTGGATTGCCAGGCCCTTCTCCCATTTTTGTGGTGCTGGGAATTGAACTCAGGATCTCAGAGACTGCAGCGCAGGGCTCTACCAACTGAGCTAAATCCCAGCCCCGATATGAAAATTTAGTAAATACTTTGTATATAGCTTTTCCTATATCGTTTCCTACTATTCTATAACGTATTGTACTTGTTGCATAGGTGAATAACTGGACCAGGAAACATTCCGTATCTTGCCTACAACCACAGAGCTATGAAGTCAGTCTTCTTCTTTCCTTAACCACAGTGCAAGGTAGTGGAGGGCTCTTATGTAACATTTGGAGTGGACACACACCTGCTATACCATATACTTAGTGATGAACCTAATAGTGGCTCCTGTCCCTGGGCCACTATTCTAGGAATACTGTTGTTCAGGATCTTAGGCCCTATGAGTCTGTGGCATCTTCAAGGTTTGTCCTGAACACCAGACTTATGCCTTCCCCAGTGATGGCCTGCCTGCCTCAGGAATCACTTTCCCAGGGGAAAGCAGGTGGCCCTTCCCTTACCACACGGAAGAGCTTGAAGAAGTCCACGTTGGCATACAGAGTGTCTTCCATCCACTGCAGCGTGCCCTGGGAGAGGGAACACAGGGCTCCACGCACAGTGTGGGCCCCACGCCACTGGTGGAAGATGATGAAACGCTCCAAGAGGGCCTCACTGCAGGCGATATCCTTCAGCGCCAGGTCTGGGACTCCATGAGCAAACTGCAGGGAGGAGAAGCAACACTGGAAATCTCCTCATAGGAAAATATGGCCACCTTCCCGCACAAAAATGCCCATGTCCTAATCCGCAGGACTTGCAAATAGAGTAACCACATTCCTGGGAAAAGGGAATTAAGATTTCAGATGGATTAAGATTTTAAAATAAGCAGATTACACTGAGTTATTTGGGTGAGTCCAACGTAATCATAAGAGCCCTTGAAATGTGGAAGGAGGCAGAAGAAACACTGTTAGAGTAATGTGATTTGAGAAAGGCTTGACAGCCATTGTTGGCCTTGCAGATGGAGGGGACCACCAGCCAAGGAATGTGGGTAGTCTCTGGAAGCTGGAAAAGGTAAGAAGAAAATTTTCCTTTCAACTCCCCAGTAAGGAATGCAGCGCTGTGACACTTTGACTTTCAGGCTTCTGACCTCCAGAACCATCAGATAATAAATCTGTGTTGTTTTAAGCCACTATGTTTGTGATAATTTGTTACAGCAGCAATAGGAAACCCAAACACTCCCCAAACCTCACTTGACCTGAAAGCCTTTCAAAATCTGAGCACTCCCCTTCTTGACACCGTTAAGACCTATCCCAGAGACTGAGGTAGAGGAGTGGCAAGAATATATTTGAAGTAATGGCAAAAACACCAACCTCTTCCCTTCATTCTCACAAGATTTAGCACAGAAAATATCAGATGCCCAGTTAAACTTGAATTTCAGGTAAACAGCAAATAACTTTTTTGTTGTTTATTGTTGTCAGGTGCTGTGGAGCCGGTGTCTGACTCATAGTGACCCTACATACAACACGTAAAACACTATTGTCAGTGCTTCTCTGCTATTCATAGGGTTTTCAATGGCAGATTTTTTGGGAGTAGGCTGGCAGGTCCTTCTCCCAAGCCTTTAGTATTTAGTGCTCCCAGGCAGTCTCCCATCCAAGTACTAACCAGGCCCGACCCTGCTTAGCTTTTGAAATCTGATGGGATCAGACGCCACAGAGCTACACATGCAGGCAAATCATTTTTTAGTATGTCTCAAATAGGGTCTAAATCAGATGTAATTGTACTACAAATTTTTGTTGTTCATTTGAAATTCAGATTTAACCAGCAACCTGAATTTTATTTGCAACCCTAAGGCTTACATAGCACATACCCCACAGCTCCTAGGAATACACGGACAGTGACTCTTGAAGCACGATGCCCACAAAGGCCTCCAGAGGCCAAGGTGGCAATGGAGGGGCATCAGCCATGGTTAGGGACCCTGGGCTGCCTAGCATAGTACCTGGCATCTTGGACTCTCCGCAGCAGATAAGACCCTGAGTACCATAAGCAAATTCATGAGACTATCTTGGCACTGTGGTCTCCCTGTGGCTTCCAAGGACACAGCTCTCTGGGCTGGAGAGCAGAGCAGGCTGGGCTCTGCCACTCCTGCCCAGGAACGTTCAGACCACACTGGAAGCCAGGGCCCCACCTGGGGCATAGATCATGGCTGATGATGGTCTGCTGTGGAGTCTCCACCTCAGGGGCTGTGACTAGATGTGCTCCCCCAGAGCCTTCCTGATTTGCACTCAGCTTATTTCTCAGCTCCAGGCAGAACTTTGTCCCTAATCCCTGAGGCTGAAACCCTCCAGGCAGAGGGAATCAATAAGCTCATTTGTGTGAGCCTCATACTCCAGAGGAGGGAAGTAAGGCAGGAAGGGTCAAGTGACTTGAGAAACTAACACAGCTGGCTAGCGAGAAAGCCAGGGAGTGAAGGGCCCACCTGCTCAGTCACTCATATTCCCAACACCCATTCACTGACATCGTGCTGGGATCAGGATAGTGACTGGGGATGAAGACATGAACAAGGCAAGTGTCCTGCTCTCCAAGGTGCTCTCCAGCTAGCTGGAAATACAGGTATTGAAATAGCAAAAAATAGAGATCTAACAGTGAAATCAGAACACAGAAGAGGGACTGTTAAGAGGAGCCAGGAAGCTGGGTGTGGTGCCACATACCTGTGATCTCAACAACTGGGAGGCTGAGGCAGGAGGTTTGAGAGATTGAAACCAGCTGTGGCTATGTGGTGAGAGACAGAAAGAAAGAAGAAAGAAAAAAAAGAAAGAAAAAGAAAGAAAGGAAGAAAAAGAAAGAAAGACAGGAAGGAAGGAAGGAAGGGAGGAAGGAAAGAAAGAAGGAAGGAAGGAAAAGAAAGAGAATAACCCGTAAAAATTGTTGTTGTTAGGTGCCATAGAGTCGGTATCTGTCTCGTAGTGACTCTGCATACAACAGGGGAAACACTTTATCAGTGCTTCTCTGCTATTTATAGGGTTTTCAATGGCAGATTGATTTTTGGGAGTGGGTTGCCAGGTCCTTCTCCCAAGCCTACAGCTTCTGGTGTTCCCAGGTGGTCTCCCATCCAGGTACTAACCAGGCCCGACCCTGCTTAGCTTTTGAAATCTGACGGTATCAGATGCCACAGTGCTATGGCTGCAGGCACCAGTAAAAATAGCTAGTGCTTATTAGGTGTTTATTGTGTATTTGGCAGACTGGGGTTTAGCTCAGTGGGTAAAGTGCTACACTGCCATGTTGGAAGCCCTCGGTTCCATCCCCAGCACCGCAAAAATAGGAGAAGGACTTGGCAACCCACTCTAGAGACAATCTGCAAACATTCTGCCATTGAAAACCCTATGAAGCCGGGTGCAGTGGTGCACTCCTGTAATCCCAGTGGCTTGGGAGGTGGAGGCAGGAGGATCACAAGTTTGAGACCAGAGGCAATCTGCATAACTTAGTGAGACCCTGTCTCAAAAAAGTAAAAAAATGGGCAGGGGATGCAGCTCAGTGGTCCAGCACTTGCAAAGCATGTAAGTGCGAGGCCCTGGGTTCAACCCCCAGTACCACAAAAAACAAAACAAAACAAAACCTATGAATAGCAGAGAAGCACTGACATAGTGCTGCGCATGGCACAGTATAGGACAGTGTTTCATTCTGTTGTACACAGGGTCACTGTGAGTCAGACCTGACTTGACAGCACCTAACAACAACATATATTTGGCACCATTCTAAATGCTTCACATATATTAATCTTTGTAAGTCCTATGACCACCAATTATGGTACGCAGTTTATTCTTTGCATTTACAAATGAGGAAACAGGCACAGAGTTCTTCATTAATTTGCCTGAGGTGTAGCTTTGCTGAGATCTGAACCCACCACCGCCACCTGTTAGCTCTTCAGTGAGTAGGGAAGAGGGTGAGAGTGGGGTGCAAAAGAGATTTATGATAATTTTCACTGAGGAGACAACATTTGAGCTGGTCTTTGAAGCAACTGCGGGAGTTTCCAAGGCTGGGCAGGTGGTGATGAGGCAGACTGTACTGCTTTTACAGTCTAGTAATTCCATAGATTGGGAGAAGGACCTGGCAACCCCCTCCCAAAAATCAATCTGCCATTGAAAACCCTATGAACAGCAGAGAAGCACTGACAATAGTGTTTCCCCTGTTGTACAGAGGGTCCCTATAAGTCGGATACTGACTCGACGGCACCTAACAACAACAACAATTCCATAGATGGAGAGGGGCAGTAAGACACCCTGCTGAACTGTGCTCAGACACCTGGCAGAAAGACGAGGAGGGAGATCTGTTCCTGACAATAAAGAAAAAACTTCCCCATCTGATGAGGATGGCCAGTTACAGCTACCATGGGGGACCCCTGAGAGGGAACATGGTCATCATGGTGGAAAATTCTAGTGGACACCCTGATGAGGAGTCACAGAGCAGCATGGAGATTGGAGTACAGATTGGGAGCTAGATGGGAGGGTAAGGAGCAAGGTGGCCTGGGAGGTGCAGAGGGAGTGGGGTTGACAAGAACGGCCACTGCAAAGCACAGGAGGCGCTGGGGATTGCTAATTGGGGAGCATCAGCTACTCAGAGCCAGTGACACTCGATAAAGGCACAATCTGGTGACCCTGGCACTTTGTCCTTCCCAGGAAAGACCTCAGCCCTAGGGCCAGAAGCTCAACAATTTGAGCTCCAAGGGTCACAGCAGTAGGAACATGAAAGAAATTTCCCCTGAATTCCTGCCTTTATCTCCACCTCCCTTTATCACCAACTGGAAATCATCACAGGCATTGCCAGGATTGGAGTTTTATGAGCTGAAGAAAAAGCAAAGGAGAAAATGATCAATTGGTGTCAGTGATACGGCTCCTCTGGTGGAAGGAAGAAGGAAGCCAGGCAGCACCAGGGCCTCTCAGGAGGCTGCCATTTCCCTCATTCAGTTCTAGCGAAAACTGAGTGTGTTGTTATTAGGTGCCATTGAGTCGGGTCCAACTCATAGTGACCCTCATAGGGTTTTCAATGGCTGATTGTTTGGGGACTTTTTTAGGGGGGCAAGGGGCTGCCACATCCTTCTCCCATTTTTGAGATCAAACCCAGGACCTCAGAGAGCACAGAGTGGCACTCTACCAAGTCTGAGTAGTGAGAAAAGTAGGCATGGCCTCCCTCATTGTGGCGCAGGGAATTAGCGTAGAACCCCCTTTAGCAAGTCTCCCCAGGGGTGTGGGGTGCCCTCTGTTCTTTGGGTTCAGACAGCACCTGTGCAGACCTTCATCTCAGGGGCAACACAGGCCCTGAAATTCTGCTTATGCCTTGGTCTCTCTGGGAGTCAGGGGGGTGGGTCAGACCCAGCCAGGATGTGAGTCAGGAGATCTCTGGGTCCTCAGCTGCTGCTGATCTTGCATTCTTATGGCGTTCTTCACACCCAAAACCCCATACATCCAGGATCCTGAGCTGGGACCCTTGGAGGCCCCACATGGGAGTAGTGGTTCTCATGCCTGAACCCGTGGGACTCTCCCAGAGGTCTGGTGAAAGCAGATGGCTGGGCCTCATCCCAGAGCCTGGGAATCAGCAGACCTGGGGCCGGAGAACTTGCCTCCCTAACAAGCATGCAGGTGGTGCTGCTGCTGGTGGCCTTTGAACTTTGAGAACCAGTCCAATTCTTTCTGGGCTACAGTAAGAACCACAGGATTAGCAATTAGAAGAACAGGATTCCACTCTGCTTCTGACAAGTTCTAGCTTTATAGCTGTGGCAAAGCCATCCCATCACCAGATACCTCAATTTCCCCATCTGTTTGACCAATTTCAGGATTTACTGTAAGGGACAAAGGAGCTAACAGATGTGAAAGTCACATGTTTGTGGTTTAAAAAAAAAGGCTCCGTATAAATATAGGAAATTATGAAATGGATAGGGAGTTATAGGTCAGAAATGTGCCAAGAGCACATAGAAAGAAATGTGCCTGGCCCCAAAAAGAAGGTGGTCCAGAAATGCAGAGGTGATACTTCCACTGCCATTACCAGATTCTATGACCTCAGGAGGTGACCTCAGCACACAAGATTCTTGGCTGGAGCCTTGCTCTCAGGTATCTGTATTTCTGCTTTCTCCTCAAGCACACCTAAGCAAGGCCTTCCCTGACCTCCTCACTTTAACTGCACCTCCTCATCCTCCTCCCAGGATGGGAAACATGATATTTTCTACTTAAGTGATCATCACTGTCCCTCCCGCTGGAACGTGGGCTCCCTGAGCCAGCTTTGCCTGCCTTCTTCACAATGTACTGTAGAACCCATGACTGTCCCTGAAGATTTGATTAGTAAATGAATAGACAGTGGTTTCCTCAGCCCTATGGGGGAGGGAGCCACATGACATGAACCCCCCAGCTTCCTTCCAGCTGTGAAAATGTGCATAGTTTTAGGCCTACCAGGACCTGACCTGCTCTAGAGTCCTGTGACAGGAATTCTTGTCATTTCAGTGACCCCAGGTATTTTTCTCAATCTAGGGCATGAGTCATAGGTTCTGACTGTGAAAGCGAGAGGGAAAAGAAAAAGCCAAGGTCTCCCTTGCCTCTGTCAGGTTCAGGGCTTACCTCCTCTTCAAGGACTGCTGACCAGCAACACCCACCTACCTGCTCCACACGGACTTGGGAGTCGACTAGAAGGTGGGCAACTGAGTAGGATAGGCCAATGTTTTTCACAAGAAATAATGTCAGTGTCTCTTCATCTTTTAGGATATCTCGAATTTGAATTCCTCTCCCTGTATATGAATGAGAGAATGGAAAGGGTGTTAAAGAGGAGATGAGGCAAAAAGGAAACTGGTTAGAACTGCCTGGAGACGTTTCTGACTTGAGTCTCAGCGCTCTGTTCTTGGGCTCCCTGGGTGCCCCCGGAGGTTGGGCTCTTGCCGGTAGCCGTTACCAACACAGTCACCACATTCACTGCTGAAATAGCGGGGCACAATCATGCACAAAGGCACAGAAGGTGGAAAACTTAGCCTAGGATGGGTGGGGAGTCAGGTGCTCTGTGGGGTTGGTCTGGGACAGTGGTTCTCAAGGCGGGGGAGGGTGCTGTGACAAGGCAATTTTGTCCCTCTGGAAGTATTTGGCAGTATCTGGAGACAGTTTGGTAGTGGCAACTGGTGTGGTGCTAGTGGGTAGAGTCTTTCTCTTCCCAATCATCAGGCTCCAAACGTCAATGGTGCTGAGGTTGAGACACCCTTGCCTAGTATTGGAAAGTCTACAGCCATACCACCCTGGTATCAGATCCTGTCAGATCTCAGAAGCTAAGCAGGGCTGGGCCTGGTTAGTCGTTGGATGGGAGACCACCTGGGAACACCAAATGCTACAGGCTTGAGAGAAGGATCTGGCAGCCCACTCATGGAACAATCAGCCATTGAAAACCATATGAATAGCAGAGAAGCACTGACTATAGTGCCGGCATGGCACAGTGTAGGTAGTGTTTTGTTCTGTTATACATGGGGTCACTATGAGTTGGACCCGACTTGATGGCATCTAACAACAACAACAGGACTGGAAAGGAAGACCTGTGATCTGTCCACACTGCACTTGTGATGGGTAGAGGACTGTTCCTGGGGTTTCTGTCCATCATCTCAGTTCAGGCTCCAAACTCGGCCTTGATACAGACAAAGAGAGAGGGAAAAGAAAAAACCAAGGTCTCCCTTGCCTTTGTCAGGTTCAGGGCTTTCCCTCCCCTTCAAGGGCAAGAAGAGCTTCAAGTGGAAAGAAGAGAGCCAGGACCACTGCCAGGGCTCTCCCTGGTTGGCCTCAGTCACATTTTCTCCTGTTGTTGTTGTTGTTAGGTACCTTCATCCTCTCCAGCGTCACTCAAAACCCAGAGGCAGAGAGGACTCCTAAGTGTTTTGTTTTTTTGTTTCTTCACAGTACTTGGGGATTGAACCCAGGGCCTTGCACATACTTTGCAAGTGCTCTACCACTGGGATGCACTCTCAGTCCATGTATTTACTTTATATTTTAAGGGTCTCACTGAGTTACACAGACTGCCTCTGGCCTTGAATTTGTGATCCTCCTGGCTCTTTCTCCCAAGTCACTGGGATTACAGGCACGAGCCACCTAACTAAGGACTCCTAAGTGTTAAGGGGGCCTTGGGACAAGTGATTGAGCCACTCTCCCTCCATCCATACTCTCCACGTCTACCACATGGGATTGATGCCAAGGGTGATATTAATAAAGGAATGTAAAGCACTTAGCCTGCAGGCCTGAAAATAGTTAGCACTCAATAAATGCTTGTTCTGATAGCATTAGTATCATTCCTATCCCTCCTAGGGGATTCACACCAGCACCTGCCTCCTCTGCCTTCCTCTCGGGCCAATGCTCAGCCTCAAACTGGCCACTGCTACAGGTCATGAGGCACTGGCCAGAGAACTACAGCTTATGGGCCCAGACCTCCAAAAGCTACTTCAAGGCAAAGGCAAAGCTCATGTGAAATACACATCTCTCCATCCCACGTTCTCCAGGAGCCTGGCTTAGCTCCTAGCTCTTTTCTAGCTGGAAACATCCATTGCCCCTGCTCCTTCCTGGCCCCAACTCCACAGCAAAGCATCCTCCCCACCCCTCCCCAGGCTAGTGCTTGATGGCCTTCCTTTCTGGTTGTGACTTCCCCTGTCCTGTGCCCTGACCAGCTTGGCGTTGCTGATGATTTCCTCTTGAAGGCCATGGGTCAATCCCACAGGCTGTTCCCACGCAGCTGCTTCTCTTGCCACAATGGCTGCCCCAGAGTTGTGCCAATGGACAGCCCATTTTCCCTCCCCTTTGCACAGGAAAAGTCCAAAGATTTTGGGGGAACCCGAATGTAGGGCCTCCCTGGAGCAGCAGGGCTCTGACAGGAGCTGCTATGTTTTATATTTGCCTTAGCTCCTTTTGGGTAACATACATCCTATCATCTTTCAGACTCAGCTCCCTTGCTTTCCTCCTTCCTCTGGGCACTAGCTCAGCTGCCCTCCTCTAGTTAGGCTTTTAGGCCCAGCCTTACATGCTCTTGCCGCCACAGCCCGCACCCAGTGCACACACGCACACATGTGGGGACTGGGGTCCTGACAGGCAAAAGCACACAGCCACCCAGGCGGCTTTTCAAAGGCTCAGCTCTTCTTTGTGACTTTGGGCTAAGGACTCAGTGTTCACCTTGGCCAACCCCTCAGGTAACTCCTAGACAGTCTCTGAGACAGTTTCTGTCTTGACAATGGACTTCAGTTCCTTCAGTTCCCCAGCCTGGAATTCCTTCAGAGATCCTATCTCTTAGGGATGGACCTTTGTTCTCTCTCAGAGCCCTAACCACAGGGATTCTGCAGAGTTCCCATCACCAGCCTTTGATGACCCTAGGCTGGCTTTCCCTGATCCCTAGTCCCCAGGCCTGCTCTCCTTTAGGAAACTGTCCCATAGCCTGAAGACCTGCAGAAGGAACCACCTGCATGCCAGTTCAAAGTAAGTCCTACTTTTGAGAGTTGGGGGCTATGGATCCTGCTTTTCCTACAGTCCTCATCCTGGCCAGCAGTGCTGGGCAGCCCGAAGGAAGTCCCTGAAGTCATCTCTCTCTGACACCCTGCACTGGGGCCTAACAGCAAGTTGGGGCCTCAAGAAATGCTTGTTGAATGATGGAGGCACTCAGTAAACACCTGTGGTCTTGACCTACGAGTGGGACCCCGTTTGACTGTTTATCTCTGAGCTAGTCTTTACCACACTTGGCTCACCTTACAAGTATCTTGCTAGGAGAAGGGGCCAGACAAGGGAACACTGAGAATTGTGTTACCAGCATTACACAGAATACCACCCAGGTGACACACCCGAGGGAGGGACCCTCTGCTGGGACAGTGTGGGACCCAAAGTTTAAGAGGCAGCCGTGATACCAGACAGGTACTTCATTGGATTCCTGAGGGAGAAATGTGAACTGGGGGCCTGGGGAAAGAAAATGACATTTTGCTTAAAATGTGGTTCTTCTTGTTCTCTTCCCTAGGAAGATTAGAGGCTGGGGGTGGGAGCTGAAGGCAGCTGAGGGTGTGTGTGTGGGGGGGGGGCAGGAGCCTTTGTGAGGGTGAGGCTGCGGGAAGAGGGATTTAAGACAGAGGCCATAGAGGTTTCTGGGGGCAGGGAGGGGGCTCCCAGCCTGCTTCTGGTCTTTCACCATTAATCCTCTCCTGCTGAGAATGCGGCACTGCAGGTTTGCTATGAAAGCAAAGTGCGCCTGGGTCAATCGCTGGCATACTTTCCAGGTGACTTGGGGACCCGACAGGCAAAAGCACACAGCCGCCAGGGCTGCCCACTGCACCTTTCAAAGGCTCAGCTCTTCACTGTGGCCTTGGGCTGAGGATTCAGTGTTCACGGTGACCACCCCCTCAGGTAGCTCCTGGACAGTCTCTGAGATAGTTTCAGCCCTGACAGTGGACTTCAGTCCCGGGCCTAGAATTCCTCCAGGGATCATGTCCCTTGGGGATGGACCCTTGTTCTCTCAGGGCCCTAATGCCAAGGATTCTGCAGAGTCTCTGTCACCAGCCTTTGGTGACCCTGGGCTGGCCTTCCTGACCTCCTGTCCCCAGAGCTGTTCTCCTTTAGGAAATTGTCCCACAGCCTAAGACTTGCAGAAAGAACCACCTGCATCCCAATTCAAAATAAGTCCTACTTTTGGCTTAAGAAGTAGTGATTTTGGTTCTCATATGCACATTGCAAAAACCATAGAGAACTTATGGTTTGGAATTACATCCTTTCCACTTCCTCTGGTCAGACATAATTTGATGGTTGGACTCTTCAATGAAAACTCTGTCACATCATAGACCCTGCTAGATGGAGGGGTTGTGCAGTCACTCCAGGAGTGACAGCCTCTGTCCAGCTTCTCCGCTTGTTTAACCTTGGAAAAGACACTTTTATGATTGGTGCTCCCCATTTTTTTCTTACTATTAAAATGCTAATTATGCTCTTGCCTTACATGGTCCTTCAAAATTGAGCTAACTAAAATAAACTCTTCTATTCAAAGTAGCAAATAATGTAGTGTTTGTAATCTGGTTTGTAGAAAATGACCAGATAATGTGCACACTTAACTATTTTGAAGCAATTTGAATGTAACCAGCCAATCTCTTTTTGTCATCATAACTATATTTATCACATAACAATAATTAGGAGCAGTATAGTTCATGATGAAATATTACAGATTTCAGATCGCTTCATGCACATATTACTGTAAGCATTTAGAAGTTAATTTTAAGTAAAAGAGTGATGATTTTTAATTTCTTCTTTTTTGGGGGGCACTTGGTTGAACCCACGGTCTCACATACACTTTGCAAGCATTCTACCCCTGAGCTGCACCCTCAGCCCACTAGATCTAAAATGTCTATCACCATCCCAAACGAGCATTTCAAACTATTAAACTAAAACACAGATCTAATCTAGTAACTAAGCAATCCTAGTATACCAATCTGAACATAGTCCTGTGTGTTCTTGTACCTATGGGAAGAAGAGCAGAAGGCAGCCAGATAGGAGGAGAGTTGGATTCTACTTGGAGAATTTTTCTTCCTGACTCCCATCTGCTCTCAAAGCCCCTTGCTTCCCTCCACCAGGCACCTGGAGGTGGCGGGGTCATTGCCTTTTCCACTTCTGCCCTCAGAGGGCAGCCCATTTTGTCTCTCCACCCCAGAGACCAGCTAAGAGCTCAGCTCACACCATCTTCCAGAAGGAGAAACAGCACCACAGGCTCAGGTGAGGAGGGCTGATTCATACCACTCTGTCTGGCATTCAGAAAAGAAGCTATTCTATCCAGTCACTCTTGTCCCCTTGGGAGGCCACTTGGTGGTCCCTTTTATTTTCTCTGTTTTCCTCTCAGGTCATCCTTACAGCCACCTGTCTGTATCCCCAGAAAAAACATCTCCCTTGTGGCCCCAAGCTGCTGCCTTCACAGCCTCTGAGCCCCATTCCAGGGGGCTCCCCCAGGAGCAGCCTTTCCTTGGATGGTGCTCTTCACCCACAAGCCTGCAGTAAGCCCTGGGTTCCTGGGGCCTCCTTGCTGCACAGCCCCGAGTTTATCCTCTCCTGGAGGGAATGAGTTCCAGCTGCCATGTCCTGTCTTCTCAGCTACCTCCAGAGAAGTCCACCTCAGGTGGGACACTCACACAATGTCCACTTATACTTCTAAGAAGACATGGTATTGTGACTGCTTGTTTTCATTTGCTTCTTGGTTTTCTCCTGGGGAGAAGAGATGTGTGGGGATCTCCTCCATTCCCATTGGTCACCATTCCTGACTCCAAGTGGCTCTCCTGCCTGGGGGCCCAGCTCCTGCCATCTTCCTGTTCAACCTTGGGATCTAGCTGGTGGCCCATAGCCTGGCCTCCCATTTCCTTCACCTTTCCCTCACCAGGCACGTTCCCCTATGCTTCATTGCACCATGGCACCCCCAAGACTTATTCTCACCCATCCTGTCTGGTTGCCTTTGAAATCCTAAATTCAAATATTTCACTTTCTGACTGTAGCCATCAATCCTTCCATCTTACCTATTTTCTCAGTCACTTAATCAAGGTCATAGAACCATGGAGACCTCTATTCCCTGCTTTTCCACATTTCCCTAGCCCAGCTCAGTACTTCTGGCTTCTCATGCATCCTTATGGAGCCTTATGCAGTATATAATATAATCACTTCCTTACATCTCTTCACCTCCATGATCTTCTATGGTGCCTTCCCCAAGAATATGGCCCTGCATCACCCAGCTCTCTACCTGCCTTGCTTCAACTTGGATGCTATATATTACTGGAACAAATCATATATTTGTGCCTTTTTTTTTTCCAGACAAGGTCTTGCTATGTGGCCCAGCTGTGGCACTCATAATCCTACGCCAGGCTTCTGAGTGCTGAGATTACAGGCATGTGCCACCACATCCTGTTTACAATTATACTTTTTTTTTTTTTTTAAGTACTTGGGGATTGAACCCATAGCCTTGCTAGGCAAGTGCTCTACCACTGAGCTACACCTCCAGCTCCTTTTTTATTTTGAGACAGAGTCTTGCTAAATTGCACAGGCTGTTTTTGGTCTCAAATTTGAGATCCTCCTGACTCAGCCTCTCAAGTAGCTGGGATTATAGGCATACACCACAATGCCTGGCACATTTTTATGTTATGGTAAACATTTGGTCTCTGATCTCCATTGCCCCTCAACCATATTCACATTGCTTCTATATGTTCCTGGTCAACTGTCTCCCCAGGGCTCTATGACTCTGTTTCACACCTTTCCCTGCTTCTAGCCCTTGATCCAGCCTTGCACTTCCCAGTACCATCTCTCTCAGCATACTTCTTTCCATCTCTAGGATGAGATCCTGCTTGCCTCACTTTCCACCTTCTAAGCTGGCGCGGAGGAAGAGGCTCTTCACCAGCGTGACCCTCATGTAACCTTTGTAGCCCATCTCTTCCTGACCCCTTTAGTATCCTTCCCGCCGAATCTTCCTGTTCTTTTCTAGATCTTCAGTGTCTGGCAGGTGAAGCACGTGAGAGGCAAGTGAAGGTTGAGCACACTGAAGCCCAGCTTACCTGAAAATCTCTCAGGATGGGTCCGCAGTGTGTCCATGAGCTGGGACAAGGTGCGGAGTTCTGCCCAAACCTGGCCAAGGTGCTGGCTCTCTGGTGCATCCACGAGGAGCTCTTGAAAATCTCGATACACCCTTGCCAAGCTAAAAGAAGGACACAGCCTCATTGATAAAGAAATAGCTGCCATTTAAATAATAATAACACCTTGTGCTGTTTTTAAAAATAGCATGATTGACTTAGCTACTACATTATGTATCTTTACAATACCTCTGCAGCAAAAAAGAAAAGAGGTTTCTTTTTTTCTTCCTTCCCCCATAGGGTAACAGATAGGGGTAATGAGTGAGTGATTTGTTCAGTATTCCAGTTTGGGTGGGGCTGAGTCAACTGTCAACTCCATGCTCTCTGGGTCTGTTGTCCTGAGAAGCTTTAAACAGGATAATGTTGGTGGATACTATTGGAGATTCTTTCCAACCTTCCCATTTCTCTGAGACATGCCCCTCCACCTATTCGTAGGGCTGGGCTCTTATGCCAGGCTTCATCAAGGTCCTCTCTGTGCACACACGTGCATATGCATAAGCTCCTCTGCCAAGGCTGACTGGACAGGGAGAACGAAGCTGGACCAACCAGAGGTGCTCCCAAGAACTTAAGTAGGATTCATGCCTGCTCTTCCAATTGCCCAAGTTGAAGTGCAGTGAACTAGGTGACGGGCCCAGCCTGGGCCTCATGGTGCAGACTGGTCCATGGAGAAAGGCCACTGGCGTTGATGCACAGAGAGGTGGACAGGATGGACCTTACAGCTTCAGACGGGGAGAACTGAAGGAGAAACTCCTGATCACTCTCCTGTTCTGTCCCTCCCCTTCTGAGGCCTGCCTTGCTGTCTTGGGCTTTGGGAAAAGGTCTTAGTCATGTGTCCAAATTATTTCCTCCTGGGGCTTAAGCTTAACTTGTAATAAAAAAGACTTTGAATAAGCCAATATTTCTCACAACGTGTGTGTGGTATGTGAACACAGATTTCCTGGTTCAGTGCCAAGCACCACTGGCATCTGGAGCCTCTTTCCCATGTGCCCACACCTCAGTCTTCCCCAGGAACATCTACACATCTTGCCAGTACTGGTCCTCTAAAGCTCCTTGAAGCCTCCCCTGATTTGTCTCCAGTGCTCCCTGGTCCAATCATGTGCCCCCATGGGTCTTCTGGATGAGTAGGTGCTTCTTCTCAGGAACCTCAAGGAGCCTCAAGCTGAAAGTGTAGATGATAAACTAAAGCTTCCATTTGCAGCAATGAGAGCCCAGCTACAACGTCACTCTTCTGATTTTCCTGGGTATAGCAGTGCTCCCTCTTCTGTCTTCCTATAATCTAGGAACATTTTCTGTATGATACTTATCAGCAGTTAAATATCACAGGCTTGGAGACCATATAGTCTTTGCTACAACTACTCAACTCTGTCATTGTTGGGCAAAAGCGACCATAGTTTGTCCCCAGGGGAATGCCACCTTGGAGCATTAGGCTGACCTACTGTTGGGGATTTTTAAAATAATATTTTCCAGCTAGGGTCCCTCATAACAGCCTGAGGGGCTGACCCCTAGTTGACCCCAGGGCTCATCTCACTCACTCAAAACAGCCCCTCCCTTCGAGTGAGCAAAGATGGCCCCCAGCCAGCTTGACCAGCCCCAACCACCTTAATTTTTATTGGCTCCCCTCACCACCTTGCAGGTAATAACTCTCCACTTGGCAGTTATGTCTGTTTGCCCACTGTACCGGCCAGCTGTGTGCCCTGATTGGCTGAACCCCACCATGTGACCCCTCCAGGACCCTATAAAAGCAGGGCTCTTGGACCCCTATCCATCCCTGTAGCACCACCAATCCTCACCTCTCTGACCGCCTCCTGAACCTCATCACCTGGACCAGCGCTCCCTACTCCAGCAAGACCATCTAGCAAGCCGGCGAGATCAAGCCCAGGGGCCCCGAAGAGCCGAAGGCATCTAGCAAGCCATGAAGAGCCTCCCAACTCCTCCCATCCTTGGGAAGGAGGTGGGTAAAGAAGGCGAGCCTCGAGAGTCAAGACCATCAGACCTCAACTGAACCAGTGGCTGTGGCTGTGCCTTTAAGGCTGAGCTGTACCAGCACTTAGCCTGAGGCATTCTATGCTGCAGGACTAGAGCCAGCACTTAAAGGGATAGAGCCTTGCTCTATAGGGGCTGCTTGCTCCTTGCTCTCCATAAGGGGAGCACCCCAATAAACCTTCCCTGTCCTTCTCCAACCATCTGAAGATCTCCCGAGGTCCTTCTTTGCCGACATCGGCCACGTTATTATGTTGAGGGTTTGGCCCTAACTTTAGCCGGGCTAGAGCTAAAACCCCAACAACCTACCAAATGTGCATTTAAAAAATCTAAATGCTGGTTATCCTGGGGGAATTATAGTGAGTTCTAATGAAAAAAATGAAGTCATTAAATACCACAGTTTCCATCTGACCTGGGATTTATACAAGTAGGTTAAAAGCTCACTCGCCAATAAGTCCTTGTTGGTGAACTTAAGGTTTAACTTTCACAAGATATGGCTCAAAGTCAGCATGTTAGGTGCAGGATAGCTCTGTCCATATTCCTGAATTCTGTGTATTGGACATGCTACCATCATGTAATCCTAGTTCTCTGAGATGGAATTCCAAATGAGGACTCTTCTTGTGGGATCTGACTTGAAATTCAGCCTTAGAGCAGAGGGTATAAACCTGGAGTACACTGGTCCGAAGAAATCACACAAATAACATAATGTTTTGCATGTGAGCTTATTTTTCTTGGAGGAGGGGTCATGAATTTTCATCAGTTTCTTGGAACAGTGTCCAACCTCACAGGTGAAGAACCATTGCTCTTGAGCCATATCCCAGGATCTTGCTTCTCATGGACAATAATGGCAATTACAACAGAGGGTTTAGAATCTGTCACTTTTTCCCAAGAAGTAAATGTCACTTTGTTAACCTGATTTCACCTGTCCTTGTAATGCTCCCTGGCAGTTTTCTTAGATGTTTAAGAAGGCTTTCAAAGGAACAGAAATGGATCTGGGTGGACTGGGGCAGAGGGTGAGGAGAATTGAGTTTTCTCACACAGTGACTCCATCCAACCAGATGGATAACCAAAAGGCAGTGGACACATTGCAGCGGGGGCCAGCCATGATATTTCACATTACATCTTGGGAATATAAGAAATCATGTTCAGATGGCTTTAGTTTGAAGATTTCCCTCCAAGTGCCCTGCCATTAAAAGACTATTCCAGAGAAGAAACCCACTCTGCCCCTAAGCAGTTAGGGGCTCAGCTAGCCACCCGGACACTTTTCAGAGCTGCAAGCTCTGTGTGTGTAGGCATGTACGCACATTCCAGTGCAGGAGGAGACCAAAAGGGTATGTGACATCCTCTCTGAATGGTGGAAATCCCAGCACTTACATGGAGTTGTTATAGTTTGACACAATTCCAGGAGATTCTCCTGGGGTGGGGCTTTGAAAACAAGGATTGTTCACATTGCAGAAAATCCCTTGGAGCCATGGCAACAGTCCTGCTGAGGGCATCGCCTTGTTGGAAAAATGGCCTTTAAAATAGGACGGGAAGACAAGAAGGAGTTAGTCACTGAGACCAAGCAGTCCCTGCGATCGGGGACGTCTTTGGGAAGGGGTGTGAACCCTCTGATCTGCTTCACCCACGTAGGTGATGACGCCAAGCCTCAATAAAGTGAGGTGACAGACAAAAGCTCTCTTAGAAGCCTGGACGAAAGTGTGGAGGAGGACAGAGGTGGGACGAACCATTTTGTGATAGGAGGCACAGAGGGGTATAAGCTCAGGAAGGCTCCACCAGGCTGCCAATGCCTGAAGCAGTCACCAAATTGCTTCCATGGCTCTGTACAGAGCACCTACTCCTAAGCTTGCAGCAGGCTTGCAGGTTAAGGGGTCCTGGGGTGAAGCACATCAGCCTGAATTGGCTGACAGGAGGCTACCTGACAGGTAGAAGCTGGAAACTCATGAGCAAGAGGGTGAAGACCAAGAACAGGAGAATGAGCAGCTTTCTTAAATCTTGAGGCCCCCATGCAAGCTGCCTAGAGACAGAAGATGCCATCCTGGCCAAAAAACCAGACATAGGCTTTCCAAGAGGGCTCCAGTATAAAAAGGGCTCTCTCAAGTTTTATTGCAGGTCCCCAGGGGTCTCGGGCTCCAAGACATAATATTTTGTTAAGTATTACTGTATAATATCCCTTCTCATTTTTCTCCAGCATCATGTATAATGTATCCCCTAAGTCTGTCTTATCTTATTGAAAAATAGACCTAAATTGGTCTATCTTAGAGAATTTACTTGTAATCTGTTCTCTTAAAAATAGGCGAGAGATTAGGTTAGGCAAATAAATAGATAAACAACAAAAACCAACCAAACAAAAAGTAATTATATATCCTTCCAATAGCACATATAAGTTTTGCTTAGACTATGTCAGATTAAGACATTAGAATTTGTGCAACACAAAGGAATCTGCTGCATGCACTGTAGCTGGGGAATGAGGAAGGGCACGCGATCCCTGCACACCCAGCCCCCAGACTTTCCTAAAGGAAAGGACAGGTGGTACCCCCCCCCCCCCGCCCCCGGGGCTTGCCCAGCCTGCCCAGTCATGCTCACATTCGTGTTGGCTGTAGAGAGGGTTGGCATTCCTTAGCCAGATCAAGACCAGGAACAAAGATAAAGGCCACACGAGTTCCACCACAAAGCGAATCTGAAGAAACAAAACAAAAAGAGAAAACCTAGTGGTGCTAAGTGATTCCAGCAACTACAATTAGAGCAGACACACTTCCTGTCCGTGCTATCCAGACAGGAGGATTGGGTTGTGGTTTACAGTCGCACACCACATAACACTTCTGTGAACATCAGATCACATATACAACAGTAGTCCCATATGATTATAATGAAGCTGAACTGTCACCATCACTGTTACATTGTAGTGCGACCCATTACTGATGTGTTTGTGGTAATACTTGGTATAAATCAACCTACCATCCTGCCAGTTACATAAAAGTATAGCATATATGATTATGTCTAGTATATAATACTTGATACTCATAGCGACCCTGCGTACAACAGGTGAAACACTATTGTCAGTAATTCTCTGCTGTTCATAGGGTTTTCAACGGCAGATTGATTTTTGGGAGTGGGTTGCTGGGTCCATCTCCTAAGCCTACAGCACCTGGTGTTCCTAGGCGGTCTCCTATCCAAGTACTAACCAGGCCCAGCCCTGTTTAGCTTCCAAGATCTGACTGAATTGGATGCCACAGGGCTGCGGCTGCAGTACACAGTGTTAAATCAGCAGCAGCCTCATACTTGTCATGTTTACCTTGTCTATTGATTGCATAATTTTCTCTCATGCTTGATTTAATCTTGTGTTTTGTTCATCATGCCCCAAGGAACAATAGGCAATTCCAAATATGTGCACAAACACATACTATACAACCACATAGCATAGGTGCGTAGTAGGCTATGCCATGTAGGTTTGTGTAAGTATACTCTGATGTTTGTGCAATAATGAAATCACCTAATAAAGTATTTCCCATAACATATCCCATTGTTAATCAGTGCATGACTATATTTATTTAAAGAAATTTCTTCTTTGGTCCCCCATCCTATACCACCTCTACCCTGACTTATTATACTACCCAGATTTTGTGCCCATCTAGGTTCTGTTCTGATTTTATTTCTGAAACAGCATTACCACAAGACTGCCATAAAGGATCATGGGATCATGAGCTTTCAGTGCTTTGCAGATGTTATTGTGCACATGGATGAGGATTTTGATTTAGTAGGGCCCCACCAGATCTTGCATGTCTAACAAGTCCCCAGGTAATTGTGCTTGGCTGGTGAAGATTTCATTGTAACCTCTCATTTGGCAGATGAGGAAAGAGGGGCTGGGTGACCTGTGCAATGTCACATCAATGATGACAGCCCAGGAAGCAAAATCCAGCCTCCTGCCTCCAGGGCCAGTGCTCTCTCTGCCCCTCCCCATTGCCTGGCCTGCTAGTGCATAATAGACCTTGCATGCCGTCATTGAATGAAAGAATGAACCCATGAGCAAATGACTGTGAAATAGTGACCCATAGCAAAGTCAAAAGAAATCTGATTTAGCAACATTTTTCCTTTAACAATTTCTGTTGTTTAAAGAAAGCAGGGCATACCATTACAGATTTTTACCCCAAGAAACACAACTGATACCAAAATATGGTGGAAAGTTGGTATTTAAATCTAAGCTCAATTTAGAGCTTAAGGACCTCTGATGCCAGAAGAAGAGCCAGTTGGTTGTTGGACCTCACACTCTGGGGCACTGCACCCAAGGGTGAGGGATGGATGTGTGGAATTATGGAGGGCAATAGGGAGAAGGGAATGTGAATTGGGGAATACAGTAGTTCTACCCAAACCCTACTCCAGAGATCTTAGGAAGGAAATGCATAGGATCCAAAGGAGAGCTTAAGCAACTGGCCAGGAAAAGAGATTTGAGTACATACAGATCAGATAGGAGCAATTCACTTGGCCTTTGTTGGTTTCCTTTTAAGTGAATGTGAATCTGCTCTCAGCAACATGGTGGATACCATAGCAAGTACTCAATAAATGTCTATTCATTTCTTGCTAGTAAGGACAAACTATGTTCTGCTTTTTAAAAAGCAGTCTGCTGGCAGCCAAATTATAACAAACCAGAAAGAAAACTGATGAGGGAAGAAAGTAGATAATACATTGAAGAAAAAGCAAAAATTTTTTGTGGACACATGTGATTATACGGTTGTAACTTTTCGCACAATAGTTTCTCAAAATATATCTAGGGAGGATGTGTTAGAGGACACACACACACATACACAAATATGGAAAGAAGATTTTCCTTAAGGCATTCATTTATCAGAGCTCTCCTCAAAACTTCTACAAGGTGGCAAAACACCAATACTGAGCAATTCTTATCCAGCGTTAAGGAGACTGACCCCAAACATACTTGATAGCCATTGGAATGCTGGTGATTACCCCTAGTGCATGCAAGTCAAGGGGGCTGTCTGGGGCTATTCCTCTGCCAATCCCATCTCACTGATCCCCAGACTCCATGGACTGACTGAGCTCCAGTAGCCTGTATTTCCACCTTACCATACCTATTCCACCTGCAGCTGTACCACTGGTGCATCTGATCCTGTCAGATCTCTGAAGATAAGCAGGCCTGGTTAGTCCTTGGGTGGGAGACCACCTGGGAACACCAGGTGTTGTAGGCTTGGGAGAAAGACCTGGCAACCTACTCCCCTAAAACAATCAGCCATTGAAAACTCTATGAATAGTAGTGGAGCAATAACAATAGTGTTTGGCCTGTTGAATGTAGGGTCTCTTTGAGTCGGACACCGACTCAATGGCACCTAACACCACCACCACCACCACCACCACCACCTACTTCAAGGTCGTTATTCCTCCAAGTAAGTGGGGCCCACATGGGCAGGAAGCTTCCGGAGTGCAGGGGCTATGTCTGTCCTCTACTCTGATTCCAGCACTCCACTTCCCATCAAATATTCGTGGAATAAGTGAATCTCTATCAGGACTGGTCTAGGAGGCTCCCCTGGGAAGCTAGAGGTGACACAGGGGCTCAGGTCATCAGCAATCTGCAGATTTAGCAGACGGCATACCCCAAGGCATGTGTACTGGCTTCTCACCTTCCATTGCAGATCCTTCTGTCGTGGGGGTGGGGTGGGGTAAGGTTGGGGAGCAGGTTCAGCAAGATAGCAATGTGAGTGACAGGCACATAGGATGAAACTGGAAGTTGTTCCTGGTGTCTTCACCAAGGAAATGAGACAGCCAGTCCAGATTCTTCACATTTGACTCCTCCTGAGACAACTGCTTGCAATGTTGGCCTCCTACCAGCCTGACTTGGCTGCCTTCCTTGCGGTGATGTCTATCTGGGAGTGGTCTGGTATGCTGATCTGGGAGTGGGAAGATCTAGGTAACAACCACTTTCAGGCTTGCCTAACTGCTGAGTCTCAGTATTCTCATCTGTAAAATAGGACTGCTATTCTCTGTACACTCAGGGTTAAGGGAAGACCACTCAGGTGTTCCCATGCAGCCTGCTTCTCTCAGCTATGTTGTTGTTGTTAGGTGCCTTTGAGTCGGTATCCAACTCATAGCGACCCTCATAGGGTTTTCAATTGTTTCGGGATTGCCTTGGGAGTGGATTGCCAGGTCCTTCTCCCATTTTTGTGGCTCTGGGAATTGAACTTGGGACCTCAGAGACTGCAGCGCAGTGCTCTACCAACTGAGCTAAATCCCAGCCCTTTCTCTTAGCTATATGACCCTGCTTAACCTTTCCACTTTCCAGGGCTCATCTGTAAAATGGGAGTGATACCAAGACCTGCATCCCAGAGCAGTTGTGATAATGAAATAAGTTAACTAAGACCAACATGGAACACAGAGCCTGGCACAAGGCAACACTCAGTAAACACAGGCTAGTTGTTATGGCTTCAGAGTGTTGTCACAAGAGTCACAGGGGCACTGGAGATGACAGCAGGTTGTAAAGACAGAGGAGCAAGAAAATAAAATTAAAATTATCTGCAACCTCAGAGGCTTGCCACCCACTTCCATCCATGTCTCCTCCATTTCTGGATTCAGAACTGAGCAGTTGCCCGTTCAGAAACATGGAGCTTCCTGAGAAACTAATCACACACTGTTCCCTGCTCCAAACCGTCAAGAGAGATCTACACAGCGTGGGGAGGGGCCAGCCAGCCTTGCCTCCCTGTCTCATGGTTGGGATTTCTAAACCCACACTAGTATATCTCATCTGTCTAAAATGCTACTCACCACTCATGTATTTTGAAGTATCTGATCTATGCCAGGCATTGTGATTTTATGTCCTCCATCAGTTGGTGGCAGGATCTGAATCCTCCTTTCTTCCTTCCTTTGTTGGTCCTGAGATTGGTACTGCTTTGCCTGTGTCCCTCTTCACATCTCTGAATTAGGACTGCTATTTTCTGACTGGGCTGGGATTTAGCTCAGTTGGTAGAGCGCCGCTCTGCAGTCTCTGAGGTCCCGAGTTCGATTCCCAGCACCGCAAAAATGGGAGAAGGGCATGGCAACCCACTCCCAAGGCAATCCCGAAAAAAAATAAATAAATAAACAATCTGCCATTGAAAACCCTATGAGGGTCGCTATGAGTCGAACACGACTCGACGGTACCTAACAACAACAACATTTTCTGCCTAGAACTGTGGCCCCTCAAATGATCAGCTTCTTTAACCTAGGTCAGCAGCTGTCACATGGCTGTGGGTGGGGATCATGGCATCTCAGGCCATGCCTCATGGGATATTAGGATTTTTTCAACACTTCCCAGCTAATTCCAGTATGCAGCCAAGGCTGAGAACTACTGGTCTCAGGGTGGTTGGTAATCTTTGAAAAACATTCGAGAAGGCAGTGTTACTGCTCTATGAGCATGCGATTTGGAAGGGCTGCAACTCATACTTCACCCTTGCACAGAGACCATCAGCCATTCTTTCTCCAGCCCTGAAGGGGCCGGTAGGTCCTCAGGCAGTCTCTTCCCCTCCTCCCAGAATCATGCTTGGCACCCCCACCCCAGAGGAGCATCTTTGTCCTTGATGCTCAACTGTGCACAGGCATACCCTAGGGAGAAATTCCACAGTGTAATCAAAAACATGCTTCCAGAGCAACTCTGGCTCCCCTACCCCTTCCTTTTCTTTAAACATGTCTGTAACTTTAATTAAGCCCAGTTGAAACTCAGAAGGGGCCTGTGGAAATTTTTCTTTTTTAACTCAACTGGTATTTCCTTGTTCTCTCCCTCCCTTTCTCTCTCTGCTTCCCCTCCTCCTCTCTTTACCACTCAACCTAAGTAAGGAGTGAGGGGCTCCTGGTCAGGGCAGAGCTGTGCTTGTTTTAAAACCTAGCCAGTTAGATTTTCTTCCCTAAGTGAAAGGAAGCAGTCAGGGCTTAAAACAGCAGCATGATCTTCCCGTCTGAGCCATGAACCCAGACAGAACCTAAGCCTGGACAAATACCATCAGAACCGGGTACACTTGGAGCTGGCTTCCAGCCTTCCTGCACCTGCCATGTTGTTTCCACCTGACTGTGGCCTGGGACTAAAGGCCACAGTGGTGGCAGGTACCCAGGAAATGATGAACTCCCTACTCTCATGATTCCCTGGGCCTTCCCTCAAATATCCTGTCCTTACCTAGAAGCTGGGACTAGAGGATGACACCAAAGGGCCCTAGGCTGTGAGCTCTCAGGCAAGAGACACACCCACTGGTCTTTACAAACCTTCCTGCTGTGTGCCTGGGCAGATGAGTGTTAGGGATGCATACTGAGAGCTGAGCTCCTGAGAAGTGTTCTCTCACTGTCCACCCCGGGGTCTCTGAGCCCACCCCATGCTTCTGTCTACTCTAAGGCTGCACAAGTAATTATGCATGGGAGCCTCCTCCTCCCTGGCTCTGAATTCCACAAGGGCAAGGGCTGTGTCCAGTTTACCTTGGTTCAGAGCAAACAAACATCCCAGTCAGCCAAGTCTAGTATTAATTGACATTTATTATCCCAGTGGATGATAAATTATCTGGCCACTCTATCTTAGTGATCACTATGACCTGCCTGTTAGATAGGGTCTGATAGATCGGGCAGTGTGTGGGGTGGCCATGTCTGCCTGTCCTGGAGTCACACATGGTTTGAATCCCAGGGCCCACCCACTAGTCATTAACCCTTCTCAAAAGCCTCAATTGCCTCATCCATACTCATAGGGATAATTAAGGTCTCTTTCTCCTGGATCTTTTGTGGGGGTTAAATCGGGTAACATGCTTAGTACCATTCCAGGAAATTAGTAATACTCTTGACAAATGTTGAGAAGAGGTGGGGGAGTGGGAGAGGAGCGAGGACCTGAAGGCTCCCATGGTATGCCCTTAGGGACCAGGAGAGGTGGAATGGGGAAACTTGATATCTGTTTCCATTCTTGCTCTTCTCCCAATAGTAAACACCTAAAACCATGGAAGTTTGAAGAATTAAAAACCTAGCAGCTAACCAGGCACTGTGGTGCATGTAATCTCAGCAATTTGGGAGGCTGAGACAGGAGGATTGAGAATTCAAGGCCAGAGACAGTCTGCATAACTTAGTGAGACTCTGTCTCAAAATAAAAAATAAGTAAATAAAAATCAAAAAGAGGCTAGAGACATAGCTCAGTGGTAGAGCACTTGCCTAGCATGCATGAGGCCCTGGTTTAAACACCCCCCAGTATTGCAAAAATAAATAAAACTCAAAACCAAAAAAATCTAGGAGCTGAGTTATGGGCTGGGTGTATTCTACTTTCCTTACAGTCACCATTTTTTTTAGAGGCAGAAATTTCTAGAAGAACCAAAAGCTTTAGAAGGAGCCATCACCCCTCAGAGCTACTAGGGGTTATGGGGGATGCCATCTTCTTACCCAGAGATCCTAAAATCTCCCAGAATATGGTAACCATCTGGAGGCACACAGAGATGTGTTTCATCAGGATGGCATCAAACACAGGCCAGACCAGGCCAGATCCAGGCCCGGGAGGTGGTGAGAGCCAACGTTCATGACCTGAATGGCTCCACCCCCTGGGGAGCACATGGTGGAGAAGACAGTCCTTGAACAAGGAGACCCCCGCACCCCAGGGAAAAGGAGCAGAGATTATGAGGCTGCTGAGCCAAACCCTGCCTCTGGAAACCCCACTTTTCTTAGTATCAGCAACATGCTTGCCATAGGGATGAACTATTGTGAGCACAGCCATAGTCCTCAGGTGCATTTTTTGAGAGGCTTGAAGAGCACATTGAGAGTACAACGAATGGAGACTCTTAATCCTTCATAGGAGAGCAAGTAAGAGTAAGTGAGCAAGAAAGATCAATGGCATATTGGATTTTACTTGGCAATCCACAGACTGTATGCATCACTCGGGCAGGGACTGGATCTTTCTACCGGCCACTGAGTACACAGCACCTGGCGGAGTACCAGTGCTGACTGAAGGAATGAGTGAGAAATGATGAATAAATTTAACAATGAGTGTTGTTCATATTATATCAATATATTCATTCAAGAAGGGAAGCTCCTGGAAGGGACTGAGCCTCTGATTACTGCTAGCCCTCTATTCCTGCGGGCCACAAGTGCTTCTAGGCTAATTTGAAGTGACACCAGCTTTGACAAGAGAAAGCAGTCTGAGTACAATGGTGTCTGCCACAGGTGAACCAGTTTTTCACTTGACCTCTTTCTCCAGCCTCTCTGGGTCCTGTCCACACCACACACAGATTGCTCTTTGGTGCTAGTTCCTAAGCTATTTTCCCTCTGCTCCAAAATCAGCAGCCAGGCCTCGCTCCTTGTGGGTCTGGGCCAGAAACCAGCCTCAGAGACCCAGTTGCAGCCTCTGAACAGTTCCTCAGCTCTTCAGACCCCAGGTCTTCATTTCCATGTTAATATTTCCCCTTTCTTCTCTACCTATGTAGCCTGAGGATGGCAGCTGAGTCCTGTGATTCTACCTCCCTGACACCTTGGAGTTTACCTTTACTCTCTCATTTGCCAGCTTTGTGCTCAGCTGATGCCTTTCCACATTCACTTCTCTCTGACCTGCCCTGCCTAAGGCATTCATGTATATCTTCTGGTGTTCTACCAGCTGGCTCCACTTTCCCCCAGCACTCCTGAGACCCAGGGAAACCCTGTTCTACCTTCATAAACCTATTCTAAACTGAGGTTTGGGATGAATACCCTCCTCTTCTTCCCTATGGCCAGTGTCCTGCCCTGTCCTCCTCCTGAGCCCCATCTTTCTAATCTCAGCCTTCCCATCCCTCCCCCTCCAACTCCTCTCTTCTCTCACTTTTCAGCTTCTTACGTCATTTGTCATGGGCAGGACTCAGCAAGGCTGTAGCAAAGTGCGTTCTTTCTTTATAGTTATATATTCATTCCTTCCACATCCCAGAAAGTTGCACAGAGACCAGATGGCATTTACACACACTCTCTGGGGGTTCTCTGGTGTCCTGTGGTTCTTACCTACATTTCTCATGGGATATTTGGCCTACTTTACATTGCACCGAGTTCCTAAAACATACTTCAGATTTTCCCAGATATCATAGAAGCCAATGGGGGAGGGGATATCTGTGTTCTATGCTTTCAGGTCCCTAGTCCAGCCCAGCCCTGTGTCTGATCATTGAAGAGGCTCAGGAGATGTTGGTGATGTTTAATAACATCACACTCATTGACCCTATGATGTCATCAGTTGTAAGATGCACTGTCATTTTTCTGCACCAAAAAGAAAACAATGAATGTGTCCAGTTAAATGGTGACTTCATTGTATACTGCATCCCAATTTCAGAAATGTTAAAATAGGAAAAGAGAGTGTGCCTCCTGGAATCAATAAAATTGCTTTCCCCGAGCTGGGAAGGTAGTTGAGGATGTACTTGTTTTCTTCTGTGCCTGTTCTTCAGGGCATAGGACTCTTCTATCTGCATAGCATGGACTGGGATGGTAGGTGTAAAAACTTGGGGCAAAGAGTAAGAATGGAAGGGGAAAATATTTTCATGTGGCCAAGGACTGAGAAGCATGCCATTCTATGAAGGGCACTTGTCAGAGAGGCTCGGAGAGGCCAGACAGTTAAATGTTGCTTTGGAGCCAAATGGCACCAAGCCCACTACTCCTCATACTCCCTGGGCCCCTTTCTCACCCACTGCCCCTACACTTTCAACCTGTTGACTCACCACACCTCGCTTCTAGACCACAGACAGTACTGTTACCTTTTGCCTTTTCCGCAGGGTCCAATTCTTCCAGAGCAAAAGCTGTATCTGTCTGGCAAAGCCCATGCTGGTGACCAGACGAGGACCAGGGAATCACTCAGAGCCGAGGCTTGGGCAGCAATGGACATAGATACAGCTCACACCACCTCTGGCTCAGGCTGTTGTGTCCTTCTTCTGGTGATTAAAGGCGCGTTTTCCCCTTCAAACATAATCCCTTTTAATTACACGTAAGCCCTTTGATGGGGAGAGGAGGCAGGCACTGGGTTGGCTCCTTGTTAGGAAGGGAAAAAGAGCTGTAAAGACACAAATGGCTGGACAGTAAGGGACCAGAGGTGGGAGCATCCAAGGGGAACCAAGAGCCTGGGGCACCCTCCTCCATCACAGGGGCTCCTGGGATTTCTGAAAGGGATGCCTTTGGATAGCACTGACCTTTGAAGTTTGAGACAAAAATCCCTTTGCACAACTATAGGGTTGGCATTTGTCTTCACAACAGCCTAACGCGGGCTGGTACCCAGGGTTTGACTGCCTGCCTGTAAGTTCTATCAACTTGCTTGCCAGAACTAAGGTGATCCCTTTCTCTCTCTGTTCTTTATCTTGCTCTGTAATGAATTTAAGCCAGCTGATCAACTAGTCATGGCTGCCTGGAGCTGTGTTGAGAAAAGCACTAGAATACCCCAGGCTCAGCAAGACAGAGCCATGATTAATTAGTAATGTCTGCCACAAGCTTGGGCATGAGGCAGGGCAGCAGGTAGGCTATTTATTGTCATGCTAGCTCAGCATGGGGGTGTTGCTAGATAGATTGATTACCAGGTGATGGATCAGTAGTTCTAAAAGATACCCCAAACACAAGCCTCTCTGGCATTTCACCAAAGAACTTTTGTCTCTTACCTCCTCGAACCTCAATTCTTTTTTTTTTTTGAAAAACTTTAGATTTCTGAGACCTCAGTGGGATAGAAGGAAAACCATAGAGTAGGAATGAATGCTGACCTCATGAAATTCATGGTCTGGTTGTAACGTGAGATATGAACTTGAATAACTTAAGGAGTGTGTGATGGAAACCATGAGGGCCTACAGACTGTGTTTGGTGGGGGCTTCCAAGGAGAGAAAGATGATTTCTTATTTAGATGTTAAAAGGGTTCATTGGAGGTGGTGGCATTTAAGATAGGCTTTGATCAATACAAAATTACATTTTATAGATTTAGGATGCCCTGTAACTGTAAACTGCTTTTGTATATCTTATTTTAACCTTGCTATAATTTTTTGAGGTAGATACCTGCTCTGTTTTACAGATGAAAAATCTGAGCCTGGCATGGTGGTGTATACCTATAATCACAGCTATTTGGGAGGCTGAGGCAGAAGGATCACAAAGTTTGAGGCCAGAGGCAGCCTGTGTAACTTAGCGAGACCCTGTGTCAAGATAAAAAATTTTAAAAAAGGGGCTGGGGAGTTTGCAGCTCAGTGGTAGAGCTCTTGCAAAAGTATGAGTGAAGCCCTAGGTTCAGCCCTCATTACCACAAAGGAAACAAAACAAAAACAACTGAAGCCTAGTAAGATTAAGTGTTTTTCTGGGAGTCACTAGTGATAATGCTAAGTTCTTGAAGAAGTCATTTAAACTCTATGCAAAGACCAAGAGGCAGGAATAGTTTATCCCATCCAGGAAAATTACAAGAAGTAAAGCATAGCTGGAGTGAAGGATATGGGTGAGAGATGCTGGAAGAGGAGGTTAGAAAGGGATCTAGAGATCAGACAGAAAAAACTAATTATAATGATTGATTTAATTATAATTGATTGATTTAATTGAGACTTACTGAGCATATATGGAATGATCTCTGAGTGGCCCACAAGTGCAGGACACCCTGACCAGAAGAAAGTTCTGTGGAGAATCATTAAAAACTTATTACATGCTAAGCAGTATGGGTGTTATTGGGCAGGAAGAGCTGAAATATTTTTACCACCTCCTCTTGCCTACGTTTGTTCAAGTTTAGCTTCTATCACTTGTAACCTGAAGATTCCACACTAATGTGAGTTACCTTAACTAAGGACAGGATAGGGCCTGAACCAATTGACATAGGGTAAAAAAAGTTATTTGTAGCCCATTGCAATAAAATTCTTGAATAAATATCTGAATAAAATACTTAGGTAGAAGCTGGGCGCCATGGCACACTCCTGTAGTCCGAGAGACTCAGGATGCAGACGCAGGAGGATTGAAAATTCAAGGTCAGAGGCAGCTTAGATTCTGTCTCAAAATAAAAAGAAGAAAATGAGCAAGGGGTGCAGCTCAGTGGCAGAGCACTTGCAAAGCATGCAACCACCCAGTACTGAAAAATTAAATTCTTGGGTCAGTCCATGAGCATAGTATTAATGTAAGTAGCAGCTGGGTACAGTGGCATATGCCTGTAATTCCAGTGATCTGGGAGACAGAGGCAGGAGAAGCATGAGTTTGAAGCCAGAGGCAGCCTGTGTAAATTAGTGAGACCCTGACTCAAAATAAAAAATTTAAAAATGGGGTGGAGTGCTTGCAAAAGTATGTGTGAGACCCTGAGTCTAACCCCCAAGTACTGGAAAAAAAAAAAATGTAAGTAGCAAACTCAATGGAATTTCAATAAAATGTAAAAGAGAAGAGCCATACTATTGTGAATATTTTTTAAGAAAGGAAGAGAATTGGTGGGTACTAAGTTATAGTTGGAGAGGAACAGGAAGTTAGGTAGTGCTATTGCACAGTCGGGTGAATATAAATAACAATGATGCACTGTACATTTCAAAAAGATAGAAAAGATTTTGAATGTTTTCACCAGCAAGAAATAATGAGGAAATGGATATGTTTAATCTGACTTAAACATTTAGCTCAGTTGGCAGAGCACTGCTCTGTGCTCTCTAAGGCCCTGTGTTTCATCCCCAGCACTGCAAAAATGGGAGAAGGACCAGGCAACCCCCTCCCTAAACAATCCCATAACAATCAGCCAAAGAAAACTCTCTGAATAGCAGAGAAGCACTGACATAGTGCCAGACATGGCACAGTGGGGGAATGTTTCATTCTGTTGTACAAAGGGTTGCTATGAGTCAATTCCTGCACCTATCAGAAAAGATTGACAATTTTTCGAAACTTGCTAAACTGTGTGAAGACACAAGAAGATGTGTGGCAGGTTGAAAACACATCAGCCATTGCGCCTTACAAACCGGGACTGAAGCACTTTCATAGATTATTAAAACACTGAAAATTAAATCAATTGATTCTTTAAATGCTTTGGTGGCCAATGAATCAAGTAGGATATTTGTTTCCAATTTTGAGCCTTCCATTTAAAATATACTTATTAGTCACTACTACCAGAATTCCTTGTAAAGAGCCTCACAGTGAAACTGTAAACACAGTTTTCCTTTGTTTTTAAAAGGAGAAACAATACAACATTGTTTATCATCAGAGAGAAATGATGAAACCATTTGGCATAAAGGATTGTTTTCCAGAAAAATAATCTTTAAAAGCCTCATATTGGAGAAGGAAAAATTAAATAGTGTTTTAATTGCTGACTACATTATTGGATTTAAATTTTTTTCTGAGGATAATTTTTACAAAAATTTAAAAACTGCTAAATTATTAAGCAAAGCAATGACAAAACATAAAAAAATTCTTTATAGGCATGATGCAAGTGTAATCCAAGAACTTTTCCTTTACCTAAAATACCTATGGCTCAATTTTGTCTTATAATCAATCTTGTCTGCTCTCTTACCTGACATATTCTCATTAGTGAGCCTTGCAACTTGGAGCTGTTTCATATTGCTCTGATTCAGCCATTCAGGCAGGAATGGTATGTCCATTTTCTACTTTGCCTTGCTAATAACATTTACAAAGTGTCATGAAAGGGGTCCAGGCTCTCACTTATTGTTGTGCAGCAAAAATTAATGAACAAACTGATGGAACTTAAGGATTCAGTAGTATGGAATCATTGGCCCTATCAGCTGCGAAACAAATTGTGTTTTACTAATTGAATCTCTCCTATAAGAATCTTACAAATCAGCCGGCACTAATTTAATCTTGCCTGAAATAACATTGGATGTCAAGTTGTTGTTTGTTGGGTTAACATGCTGATATGTTAGCTTATATGTTAGCTTATAAAAATTGTATTTGAAAAAATAATCACCTGAGCATTTCTACAGGCTTCTTACTTGTTCAGTGAGAAAAGATAATTACTGCCTTTATGTCTGAACAATCTTTGCCCATTTACCCATCAAATATTCCAGAGGTACTATGTAGTGCTATGTAGTCAGAGAAGTCTCAGATGGGAATCTAAGGAACTTATGCTTTAAAAATCAGGTACACAGGTGTTCATCACAACATACCTTTTAATAACCAAACCTAGAGAGATCTCAAATCTCTACCACAGAAGAATGGATGGATGAATGACAGTATATTCTTTGCTCAATTTTCCAACACTAAGGAGAAAGAAAAAACTACATCTACAAAAGTATAGACAATTCTCCCATGTATGATGCCAAGCAAAAGAAGTGTGAAATAAGGCATTCCTAGTCTACATTTACATAAAGTTCAAACATAGGCAAAACTCACCCGTGGTGTTTGAAACTGGTGTGATGGTTACTCTTGAAGTGGGACCTGGTGGCTAGAAGGGGAGCAAGGGGCATTTCTGGGGGTGTGGAAAATATTCTGCCTCTTCATCTGGGTGCTTGTTACAGGGGTGTGTTCAGTTTGTGGAAGTTATCTGTGAACTTACAATTTGTGCCCTTCTCTCTGCATGTATATTTCAATTAAAAGCTTTTTTTTTTTTTTTTTTTTTTTTAACTGCAGGTGAAAGAAAAGAACCCAATGAAGGAGGGTGAGCAGGTTGAATTACAGATAGTGGGGAGAAGTCTGGAAAGAGGGGCACCCTGGGATCCACTGAAAGGATGCTTCAAGGAAGAATTAGTCAGCAGTACCAAATGGCTCAAGAAGGGTCAAGTGGGAAAAAGACTGAAAACTGCGCATTGGTTTGATGGTTGACCACTGAGAGAACAGTTGCAATGGAAGACAGCAAACAGCAGAGGGGTGAGTAATGAGCTATGGAGATCATAGATACTCTTTCAAGTAGTTTGACTGTGAAGGGCAAGAGAGGGATGGAGACAGTAGCTAGAGGGCTCCTTGGGTCACGTAGGTCTTCATTTCCCTTAAGACAGGAGAGATTGACCATGCTAATATATGAGAAAGAGCGGGTTGAAAGAGAGACGTTAAAGTTACTGGGGGATGATTGATGGGGTCCTGAGGAAGGGGAGGGAGAAGAATTAGCCTTGGGCAGGGAAGAGGTATCTTACATTCCTTGGACCCTGTGGGAAAGGAGGCCAGGAAGGTGCAGGTGCAGCTTTAGGAAGCAACGTGAGAGCTGAGGGTGGTCACCCTGGCGGCTTCTGTCTTGAATATGAGTAGGAGGTCCATGAGGGAATTAAGTGAGGTAATGTGAAAATGCTGTGTGAATTATAAATTGGTCACAAATGTGGAGACATACTGTCTTATCTTTCCTTTGCCTTCTTTGCTCTTTTTAAATTCAGTCAATGCTTGCTCCAAGATCTATAGTGGAAGAATAGTTTAAATAGAGTGTATAGAGATTCAGGGGGCCCCGAGGCAGGATAGAAGGATAGGGAAACTTCGGAAACATTGAAAGGGAAAGAGCTTTCACTGCAGTTTGAATCTCAGCAGCTGAGAGTTGAGAACTGTGACACAGCTACCAAGATGACTGCTGTGAGGACTGCCGGCATAGAGACATTATTTTTGAGAGACATTTTAAATAGTGAAAATCATTAAACAGCAATAAGCCATCCTTGTAGTCAAAGATGTATGAAACCTTTAAGTTTTGCCTTCCCCTCTGTAATTCTGTGTTGCTTTGAGACATGCCCAGGGAAGTCCCTCAGGACTTTTTTCTTGTACCTAAACAAAGGAAATTTCTTTTGATCTTATTGGCACCTCCCTAGCCCACGACAGAGGCCTTTCTAGGCGCTTGAGGTTCACGTCACACTGAGTGCCCAGGTCACACTGAGTGCCACATGGGGCATGCCCTCGGTTATAGAAAACTGGAGAGAAGCTGGCCTCGGTGGTGCACACCTGTAATCCCAGCAGCTCGGGAGGCAGAGGCAGGAGAATCGCCAATTTGAGACTAGAGGCAGTCTGCACAACTTGGTGAGACCCTGTCTCAAAAAGTAACAACAACAACAAAAAAATGGGCTAGGGGTGCAGCTCAGTGGTCCAGCAGTTGCAAAGCATGCAAGTGCGAGGCTCTGGGTTCAACCCCCAGTACAAAAAAAAAAAAAAAAAAAAAGAAAAGAAAAAGAAAGAAAAGAAAAGAAAACTGGAGAGAACATGTGCCCAGGGCCTTTTTCCTTTTGGCTTTCTGGGGGAGCCCATGTCCGTGTCTTGGATGCCTATCTCTCCTCTGAGGGCCCACATGTGCTTTATGTTGCTGTTGTTGTTAGATGCTGTGGAATTGGTCCAACTCATAGCGACCCTCAAAGGGTTTTCAATGGCTAATTGTCAGGATTGCTTTGGGAGTGGATTGCCATGTCCTTCTCACATTTTTGCAGTGCTATGGATTGAGCTCAGGGCCTCAGAGTGTGCAGAGCAGTGCTCTACCAACTGAGCTAAACCCCAGCTCCACGTGTTTTATAGTGTGGACTTAATATACTCTACAACTTTGCTTCACCCTTGCTGACTCATCCTGAAATTCTTTTCTGTGAAGAAGCCCAGGACTCAGTTTAACCCAGGACCCAACTAGGCTAGGCGGCCACACTGAGCTGTACCTCTCTGCTGTGCAGCTGGTGATAGGCCCAAACTAATTCACAGTCAGTTCACTCTCCCTCCCTGCCCCTAGACACCAGTGTCATTGTATTCCTGTAATTCATTGGCAAATTACAGGCAAAAAGTCTTGTTATTCTGTTCATCTTGATTGTTTAACCCAGTATTCAGGACTAAAAAAAATGTTTTCTGGAGTCTTTTCCCAGTTGCTGTTACTTCCAGCCCAGAAGAGCTGGACCTTCTCAAAGATCACTGGGCCCTGGGAAGGGAGGTCTGGCTCCAGGTTGAACCCTCCACCTCCACTATCCTTCAGTAGCCCCTCAGTGAGGCAGCGGGGTTGGGGTCCCTGTGCTCTTCTGTTTCCTGGATCCCCAGACCCAATCATCTATCCTAAGTTGGTCCAACTTTTGTCCCATTCAAATCAGGCTGCTTCAGAGCTGGTACTGGCACCCCCCTCCATTAAAGCAGAGCAACTTTAAGAAATGATACATATAGAAAGGAAAGATCTGGAAATGTATTCATGTAAACTATCTTGGCCTAGCACCATTAAAAGGTCTCCATGGACTTCAGGAGGTGCCAGGTGGGGGTGGGGGTATAGAGAACACACACCCCAGCATGAAGAATTCTGCTTTAGCACAATAAAGCTAGATCGAGTGTTATAAAAATGAGGAGGCAGGTTGCTATTCCAACCACATTTTATACATTCATTTCCAAAACTGTTTAAAGTTTTGCTGATTTGACATTCAGTAAAAAGACAAGAGCTCAGAGGCTATACATTTTCTGAGTATTAAGTGCAAAATACAGAAGTTGCCAGCCAAGAGTTTTAGGGGCATGCAGAGGAGTCCTTCATAGCAGACCATTAGCCTGTGCTGTTATCACTTGTGATTCAATGGGGGTTGAGCAGTAGCTGAGCATAAAGTCTGATAACACTTGAGTAACTGCACTCCCAGAGCCAGGGCTGCCACTCTGAATCTCTGCAGGCTGAACTCAGCTCAGGTTGTGAGTGGAGGGTCAATCATTCCAAAAGGCTCTGGCTAGAAGTAAGCAACATCATCAAGTGACAAACTTAAAGAACAGAGAAAGAGATATTTTGATGGCAAACATAATTTTTGAGAATCAGGTCCCCCAGACTAATTAAGAACAAGTTCTTTTTAGTGATCCATTCAATATCAATCAGATAAATAAGGTAGTAATTTGAGTAGCTATTTGGAAGGACTGTATTTCCTTACTAGGCGAAGGGAGACTTGGGCCCCCTGGGGAATTTGCACTCAGAAGGTTGGAAAGTGACATCTCCATAGACTGGCAGGTGCCTGAATGACTTTCAGCAACAGGTGCCAAACCTGCCTCCTGGGGCCATCGCTCAACAAAATGGCTGGGAGGAGCTCTCTTTCCTTTTGCCTGCTGAAAGGCAACACCAAATAACGTCCACAAGCAAGGCCAGTTTTCCAGTTACCATTTGAACTTGAGCAAGGAGACAACAGAGAGAAAATGGAAACTACTGAGGCAGCATTTTGTGAGGGGGTGGAAGCGGTGTGGAAAATGATTTCCAGGGTTCCTGCCTACCCAGCCTGACAAGGGCAAGCTGTTGTCAGATTCCTTCAACTAAGTGTGTCTGAGGGAGCAAAGCATCTGGAGTGAGAGAACTCTTTCTTCACGCAGCCCTGGAGCCCCAGAGCACCCCTGCCTCAGTGACTCACTTGGCCCAGCCATCGCCTCCATCTCCTCATCTCCTTGCACGCTCTGGGGCTAGGGAAGGGGATAGAGGTTGAGTTCACAAGCTTAGCTGCACATTGTGGTGAGCTTTTGTTCCCACCATGGACTCATTTCTGGCTCTATCCCAGGGGAATGTAGCATGGTCATTTTAGCAAACACAGAAGTGGGCACGGTAGCATTGGGGCAGGATCCCAGCATACCCCCAGAAATCATCCCAGGAGCCCCCATGAATGATCCACAAGAGGCTTCTGTCCCTATGGGTTCAGCAAACTCTGAGTCTCTTCACTTACTTACAAAATTAAGTTACAGTAAAAATGCTACTTCTTGGTACAACTGGGGGTGTCTTTTTAAATAAGAGAAGATACCTGCACTCAACTGGGAGCTCCTCAAGCAAAAAACACGAAGGACCTTCTTCTTGAGTGATGCGTTTTTTTCTTTCTCTCCCTCAAGTGCTATTAAAGTTGCTTGATTATATTTGGAGAAAGATCGAACATGGTCTGTAGAAGTCGCTCAACATAGAAGGCTACATTGCTTTTATTTTATTTATTTATTTTTTTTGTGGTATTGGGGGTTGAACCCAGGGCCTTGTACTTGCATGCTTTGCAAGTGTTGGACCACTGAGCTGCTGCCTCCAGCCCATTTTCTTTACTTTTTTTGAAACAGGGTCTCGCTAAATTATGCAGACTTCCTCTGGTCTCGAACTTGCGATCTTCCTGCCTCCACCTCCTGAGTTACTGGGATTACAGACGTGTGTGCGCCACCACGCCTGGCTCTTACATTGCTTTTTAAAGAGGTCACACCAGGTCAGCCCTGGTTTCTCCACAATGCTGGGAAAGGCCATCTGAAGTGAAAGCCCTGTCCTCAAAGACAAAACAAGCCTTGCTGTAAAACAGTTATTGCTGTCTTTCAACCTTTAGCAGCCTAGTTGCTGCTAGGGAATGACAAATAGGGGCTGAGTTGAGGAATTAGTCCCAGCAGGGCAGTGACAACCCTTTCCCAGAGTCCCAAGGCTGCGCCAGGACTTGTAAAATCCCAATAATAAATTCTTACTTTTTGAAGTGGGGACTCAGGGACTGTGTATAAGGTACATCCATGGTTTGGATGCTCTCAGTAACGCAGGGTGAAAATGTATATTTTGTAGAAAAGGAATCAAACTGCCCTTTGGCTCAAATTGTCTTCTATATGAAGTTGGTGCATTCAGCCAGAGTAGTGGGTAGGATTGCAGGGTAAGCTCTAGGGAGAAACCAACAGACCTCAGGCCACTCTTACTGTTGTTGAAAACATAAAGGGATCGATAGAGATCAATCAGAGATAGCCTTGACAACTCCGGTGAGATAAGTTTTTGTTTTCAAACAGAGCAAGTGTCTATCAGTGTGTCCTAAAACCATTTGCCTTCGGGTGACCTGACTTTACTGGATTTAATTTATCTTAAATCCACTTATTTATTATACTTAGCCAAATCCTAAACAATAATCTGGGAGTCACAGCTTTATATTCTTTCCAAAATCCTTTAGAACTCAGACTATTAAAGTATATTAATTATTACATGTGCCTCTCAAAATCATCTTGTGCCCCACCAATAGGCATGCCATATATTAGAAGTTATTTCTTTAGATGATCAACTGTATAGTGAAAGGAGTGACTGTTGCCTTAGGAGGTTAACGACTATTTTATTCCCCCTATACTACCCACCAAACCTTCTCCTAATCCCTTTCTGGTGGGAAACAAACCTAAGGAGAATGCTGTCACATTCTTTAGTATCCAAAAATAATCTCAGAGGTATTGACTTACTCGATCCTCATAACTGGAGATAGATTCAACAAACATGATGACCCCAACACTCACAGGAAACTGAGCCTCAGCATTTACTTACCTAGAGACATGGAGATAATAGGGCAGGAATAACAACAGAAGCTCTCTAACTCCTCACCAGTCAGTTAATTCCACTTCACCTTCCTAGCATACTCATAGCTTACAGGGGCCAGGTGTAAGAGGTGCACATGTGTACGTCTGTGTGTGCACGCGCATGTATGCTACTTATCCCACACCAATTTCTAAGAAAGGAACTTAAGTCAGTGTCAGTTCGTCACAGTCTGGACTTCAGTTTCCAATGACAGAGAACTCAGCTTCCATTCTCTTTAAGATACTAGTGGTTAAAAATACAAGCTTTAGAGTCAGACACACCTGAGTTTGGAATTATATTACACTGCTTATTAAGTATATGACCATGGGAAAGCTTTTGGATATTCTATTTTTATCAGTTTCATCATCTGCAAAATGGGAATGATAATATCTGTTGCCTAGAGTTGTTGATAGTGGCTGTGGGAGCTCCTACATTACAGGGTTGTGATTAGATGAGGTGATATGAAAAGAAGAGCTTATCACTGTGATCAGTCTCTAGGAGGTGTTAAATCATAGCTCTGATATTATTACTTTAATAAGAAATGTTTACTGTGCTGGGCATGGTGGCTCATGCCTGTAATCCCAGATACTCAGGAGGTAGAGGCAGGAGGATCACGAGTTGGAGGCCAGAGGCAGCCCTTATAACTTAGCAAGACCCTGTCTCAAGAAAAGAAATAAAAAAGGGGCTGGGGTACAGTTCAGTGTTAGAGTGCTCACGAAGTCTGTGACAGTTCCCTAGTAAAAAAATAAAATAAAATAGCCTACTGTTGATGCCTTTGTTACTTGATGTCTTAAAATCAATGATGATATGATTGAGCTTTTAAAATGAAGGTTCGTCTTCATACATATAAAAATATATCTGTGGAAGAGGTATGTCAATTTGAACATTTACTTTTTTCCACCCAAATGCAAGAAAATACATTTTCATCTCTTGCCTCATTTCTGTGATCCATTCATTACCCACTGCCATTATTCCAAATTTTCATAGTAGCAAAAATATTTACACATTTTTAAAGAGTGCATGAACTCAGTTACCTTAATTTACCTGTTCTTCACAACTGCTCCATGATGAAGGTATTATTTTCATTTTACAGATGAGCAAACACTCTCAAAAAGGTTGGATAACCTGCCAAGTCACATAGTGTGGAAGTAGAAAAGGTGGTACAGAAACACAGGCTTTGTCATTCTTTCCCACCACATGAGCCTCTGACTAAAGAAGGAAATAAGTACATGAGGGATCCTTCCTTTGACTTATATCTCCCCTTCCCAGTGCATATTGTCATAAGCTTCTGCAGAAAGTTGCCCTAAGCCTCAGTGAGTGGGGAGGCATCCCATTTTCCATTGCCACCCGCACGGAATGCTCACAGTTGTGAGCTCTCTATTCTAAGCTCACAGTTGTGACCACCGGCCAGCAGTGGTTGTATTCCTTTTATTCAAATGGGGAAATCAGGCAGCTGGAATGGAGCATTTTCTAAAGAGGAAAACTGAGTCATTTGTTTTCCGCCAATTTCCATCCTAACCTCCCTCTGTGCTGAGAGATGGCAAAAAGCTCCCAGGCCTTCAGGTGACTCATCCACATATTGGCAGCTTGTCTGGGTTCCAGTTCAGTTCCAGGAGACCTAATTTCCTATTTCCTCCATTTCAGAAATTATCACAATAGACTTTAGTTCCTACTGTGAGCAACCAAAGGGAGAAAAAGATCAGGTTGGTTTTACAAACTGTTAGGCTCCTTCAATCCTGTCGATGTGTCTCCTACCATCTTTGTAAAAGGTCAAATAACCACCTTCAAAGGAAGGGCTCCATGTCCCAGATTTCACCAACGTTGTCCAGAAACAGTACGGGAAAGAAACAATGGAAAGAAGAGGAAAAAAGTTACTAGGCAGAAAAGTTACAAGGCAGATAGAAGGTAAAAAGTTAGCAAGCTGACCTCAGGCCCTTCTCATAGTACCTACCTTTCCTCAAATGGGAAGTCTCAGTGGTGCTAGGGCAGGTGGAAAGCTTGGCCATTGGCTTTCAGCCTCTCCTCTTCGCCCCCAAAGCCTTCACAGCCTGAGTTGCCATTAAATTAAAATTTTGAGCACTTTAATTAAAATATTGAGTCCTTTTGAAGCATTATTTACCAATTGCTCCCCACTACAGAGAACTGTTATGTCAGGTCACTTTGTATTAATATCTCTTGATTAGATTACAAATGACATGACATTATTTTAGTGGAGTCTATATTTTATTTTCATTCAGAGCAAAGGATAGGATTTAGGAAACCATTCCCATCAGCTTTGGTAAGACAGTTTAATGCACTGGTGCAAGAGTGGCCCCTCCCTTGAGGCATGTCCCTTAAGGCAGTTACTTTTACTTCCCTCTTCCTTTGCTCTTCCGCAAGGTTGTTTCCCTCCCTAATCCTCTTTGTAAGCTTTACATCCTCTCCCCTTTGCCCTACATTCTAAATTCTAAAGAGAAGCCCCACGTAAACAGATCAGATGTTAATTGCTAAATCATCTTTCTGTAGGTTTACAGAACTCGGAACATCTGGTGACCTTCGTAATGCTCCTCCTTAGTCTTTGTTCTGTACATCAACTAACATAAAACATGCAAGTTGCTGTGAGGTTTTACTTGCAGAATAGTAATGTCTGTTTTAAGAAAATATAGAAGTAGCATCAGGAGGTTGGGGTCTATCGTGATGTTGGGGGTAGGTAGGTGGGTAGGGATTAAAGGTGGGAGGGACACGTGACACACAGCCCATGAGCATGCAGCCTCCTGCATATTGTCTCACTGGCACCTTCTCTCCCACCCTATAAATGCCTTTTGTGTCTGTGAATTCCCCATGATGGAACTTTGAGGATGATAATCCCTCTATCTTCTTTAGGGCCAACCATTGGAATAAATCTAATTCCTTCCTATTGATTTTTCTCTCCTAAATATTGGCCCGCCAAGTCGCAAGCAGCCAGGACCTTATTCCGATAATAATGGATTTGAAAACATGGGCTCCAAGACTGAATTTCAACGAGGGATACATGTGTCCAAGGAATACAGGTTCTTCAGTGTATAAATACATTGAAAAAATTAAAAGCCAGGTTTAAATAAAAGAGTTTAAGACATGCCCAGTGTAAGAAAACTGAAAACTCCCACAATGGCCTATGTTGTTAAGCCCCTGAGTAAGTTTCCTTTAGTTACAACAAAGGAAAACCCAGGGCAACCTTTCTGTAGGTGTCATAGCCCCCTGCATCAAAATCAACCAGCTGTTAAATACACAGATTCCTTGAGTGGCTAAACTATTCAATGAAAATCTCTGGGAGTGAGGACCAGGAATCTATATGTTTAACAAGCTTTCCAGGTAACTCTGCAGCACTTAACATTGAGGAAGAGCCCAGAGAAGATCAGAAAGACAGGTCAGTCTTTCACTGAAATGCCAATGTGCCTCTAGGTGCTCATCCAGGTTCAGTTAATTATCACAGCTTTGGGACTGCTACAAAACCATCACTGCTCTAGGAAAAGTTCATACTAAGAAAATATAGCCTGCATCCATACCACTGTGGCATTCGATCCTGTGAGATCTCAGAAGCTAAGTCGGGCCTGGTTAATACTTGGATGGAAGACCACCTGGGAACACCAGGTGCTATACGCTTGGGAAAAGGATCCAGCAACCCACTTCCCCAAAACAATCAGCCATTGAAAACCCTATGAATAGCAGAGAAGCACTAACAACAGTGTTTTGTCCGTTGTACGTAGGGTTGCTATGAGTCGGGTACTGACTCCATGACATCTAACAATAACAAGAACAATAACAAGAAGAAAATATAACATTGGCTTCTATTACATCACCCAAAGTAACACACCAAAATCAAACATGCACGTTTTGGGGGAATTTTTACTTACTAAATCGTCTGAGCTCTAGACTCTCATGTGAAGCTCTTAGTTGACTGCACAGTTATTTACCTATTTTTAATCAAGGGAAAACTCCATGGACATAGAGAATGTTCTATGATAACAAAAGCACATTTTCTGCCGTCTTAGCAACAAGCATCTCCTTAGAAAAAATTTTTTTCTCTTTAATTACAAAAGAAGTTAGACCTGTCTGGGTTAAGTCAATACTTTGGTGGGCTCAAATGACACAACTCAAGAGAGTGCAGAATGTTATTTACTCAGAACCACTGGACTGACTTGATGCTCTGACTGCCAATGGCCACTCTAGTAAGGGAATATGTCTGATAGAGCTGAATCTCTAAAACAGTTTTTGAGGGTTGCCTATGTGCCATGCAATTATGTCAGGTACTATGGAGGGAATTAAGCATACTAGTCAGAGTGCTTTTCAACTCTTAGCTTTGTGTCAGAATTACTGTTAAGCTTTTTAAAAATAGTGGAATGTTGTCCTCACCCTGTACCTACTGACTTGGAGCCTTCAGGGGCAGCACACAGGAAGAATTTGAGAAACCTCTCCAGATGATCCTAACAAGAACCAAAATGAAAACTCACTGTGTTCAACCCTTTGAACAGCCTCCCCCATCTGAGAATGTTAGTTTTGGATAGATAATATTGATGTAAATACATCTGTAATAAGACATATTTTTTAGACAAAACACAATAGCTAATAATAAATAACTCATAGCTAATAATTGATGGTATAAAGTATGACATAAGATACAAATATGTAGATGGAAAAATAAATACTAAATTGGCAGAGGTTAGGGAAAGCATGAGCTATTTCTGGGCAGATTCCATTGGATGTCTTTGATGGGAGAAGTAAGACTCTGTTGTTCATTTTTCAGGAATTTCAAAGTAAAGGTTTATACTTAGAAGAGCTGGTTCTAGCTTAAAAGGTAATGCTTTAGATTTTCCATAATTCTGATGTAAGTATTTGAAGCCATATAAAATTATACAAAAGAATTATATAGAAAGTATGTGAGTTATGTTAAAACTATACAACTTTGAATTCTTATTTTAAGATAGAGCTATAAATATTGAAGTCCTACATAAGACTGCTCATGTTGTCCAGGAAGAATGAAAGCATAAACTATTGTGGTGTGAACATGTATGAACATATATTACATCCATGTTTAAATGAATTCCAGATGGGCATATATCAAATGAAAAGAAATCAAAGGTTTGCAGTCTAGCTAATGAGAGGTTCTCTGAAGGGCATTCTGTGGGATGTATTTCTCCTGGCAGTTACTGTAGTGGACTCAACTTAATTCTAAGCAGATTTTGTTAATCCTTGCCTCTAACTGGGTCAGTGCTGTCTGATTTTAAGCATTATTACAAGAGAGAAACATGCACAATGATTATGGAAAGGGCTGTAACCACCTCTCCCTGGAAGTTGCTTTTCTTTTCTTAATATTCAGAATGCCCAACTTACAGAGGTTGTAAAGTCTCACCACCACTTTGATTTTAGGGGAGGGAACAAACTGAGTATAGGTTATGGTCCTCAGATGATAAACATGCCAAAAATTCCATTGAGAGTTTTTGTTTTTGTTTTTGTTTTTTTCCTAATTGGCTGCTTAGGAAAAGTGCTTAAATAGTTCACTATATTCGTAATTTCACCTCAGGAAGACTCTGTTGGGTAATGTGAGGACAGAGTCTTAAGAGGAATTTTCAGAGTTGGAGGATAAATTAATACATGGTCCAGCGACAATCATTCAAGATGCCTGTTAAGCATTACTTGTTAATTTAGGATCCTTTTTCTACACACCAATAGTTTACCACATTCTTTTGTTTACCCAGTGATGATTTTAGCTTCACAATTACATTTTCATCTATAAATAGTGATTATGTTACCTTTTCTTTTCCAACATTTTTATCTCCTAATTCTTTCTCTTGTTTTCTATTTTTGAAAATTTTTTTGGTGTTGGGGATTGAGCCCAGGGCCTCACACATTTTTCCTTTATTTATATTTTTATTACAATGTTAAATAGGGAATAGGAGCAGAGGTAGGCATTCTTGCCACATCGCTCTACATCAGGATGCTGCCAGTGATGTTTACCCATTGAGAATGATGCAGATATTTTAGGTTGCCATCCCACTCTGTCCCCAAGTGAAATTACATGAAGAGATCTTATGTTATAGAACCATCCAGACATTCCTGGAATAAACTCTAGAATAACAAATGTAAGTGTCATGAGACTGGCTGGTCCTATAGAAGCGATAGTATTATTTCTTCTGTAAATAAACTAAGGAAAGGAAGTTCTTATTCCATTTGCTCTTGAGATCTCTAGACTGAAAGATTACAGGAAAATACCTCATCCATCTCTGTATCTGTAAATATTCACTGTCCAAATGCACACTGTAAAAAACATTTCCAAATGCCCTCACATCTTTGTAATTGAGTCTTCAAGTGATAAAGCCAGATAACCTAGAGGAGATCTTCAAACATCAGATACTATCTCTTAGCCCTAACCCCCTGTATACAAAGTATAAAGACTTCTGATAGTCAGAGGCTTAAAAGAATCCAACCTGATTGCCCTTTTCCCTCAGTCAGCTCTCTCTTTGTAATAGGTCCCTTCCAGACTAGTGATTTTCACAGGAGAGATGGCAGCATCTTTTCTTGTTTATTAGACTTCAGAAACTGAGAAGTGTCCACAGGCTAAGGATTGTAAATTGGACGAGATGCCAGAGACCCTTAAAGGCAGGATTTCCTAACTCACTTCAGAGTATACAAGTTTGGGTGGCGGGGAGTTAGAAGATGGAAAAGGGAAACTAGGCAAGAAGGAAAGTATGGCCGTAAAGAATGATACTCTTACTGAAGTCTGTCAGTGAGGGAAATGAACAGGTCAGTGTATCAGGTGAATTCATAATATTCTCTAGCTTGGCTGCTTAATGTTAAAAAGAAATATGAAGGGTTTTTAAAATTATATGTTGACAAAATATATAAATTTTTATTATAAATTGGCTATGTAAAAACATATTTTATAATTATATATATTTATGGAGTACACAAATGGAGAAAAGATTGAGGCTGTCCATGATTTTGCTTTACTTGATTCTACAATCAACACCTGTGGAAGCAGCACTCCAGAAATCAAAAGATGCATTGCTTTGGGAAAAGCTGTGGCAAAAGATCTCTTTAAAGTATTGAAATGTAAAGATGTTACACCGAAGACAAAGGTGTGCCTGACTCATGCCATGGTATTTTCAGTCTCCTCATATGGTTGTGAAAGCTGGATATTGAACAAGGGAGACAGGAGAATTGATGTTTTTGAATTATGGTGCTGGAGATGAATATTGAATATACCATGGACTGCAAAAAGAACCAACAGATCTGTCCTAGAAGTGCAATCAGAGTGCTCCTTGGAAGCAAGGATGGCTAGACTGTGTCTTACTATTTTGGACATGTAGTCAGGAGGGACCAATCCCTGGATAAAGACATCATGTTTGGGAAAGTGGCAGGTCAAAGGAAAAAAGGAAAACCCTCCATTAGATGGATTGACACAGTGTGTGCAATAATGGGCTTAAATATAAATAAGATTGTGTGCCTGGCACACAATCGGGAAAATGTTTCATTCCGCTGTACAAAGGGTCGCTATGAATTGGACTTGATGGCACCTAACAACAACATGGAGTACAACATGATATTATGATTTATAAATAAAATGTAGAATAATTATATGAAGCTAATTAACATGTTTCCTACATGTCTGTCAGCTTGTCATGCTGTGGGTGCTTGTGTGTTGCTGTGAGGCTGAAAGCATGCCATCAGTATTTCAGATACCAACAGGGCCACCCATAGTGGACAGGATTCAGCTAAGCTTCCAGACTAAGACAGACAAAGGAGAAGGACCCAGCAGCCCATTCCCGAAACAATTAGCCATTGAAAACCCTATGAATAGCATAGAAGCACTGTCAAATATAGTGCTGGAAAATGAGCCCCCCAGGCTGGAAGGCATTCAAGAAACAACTGGGGTAGAGTTTCTCCTCAAAGTAGAGTTAGCCTTAGTGATGGGAATGGAGTAAAGGACTTCCTTTTGCTGATGTGGCTTGACTCAAAATGAGAAGAAACATAGTAGTTGCGACAATGGGCTCAAATATAAAAAGATTGTGTGCATGGCATAATGTTGGATAGTGTTTCATTCTGTTGTACACAGGCTCTATGAGTCAGCTTTGACTTAATGGCACTTAACAATTAACATATGTGTTATCTCATGTGAAGATGTTTTAAAATGCATAATTATTGATATCTATTTAATAATAAGATAGCATTTAAAAGATCTGACTTTGTAATCTGACAGCTCTATATGTGACCATTGGCTCTGTCAGTAACTGTACAATCTTGGGCAAGTGTCTTAATTAAGTCTTTTGTAAAGCATGGATAATGTACTAATCTATTTCTTAATCTTGTGTGAATGAAATTAGAGTATATACATAGTGTACATAGCATTAGGGAAACTCAATAAATATTAGCTACCATTATTTTCTACAGAGGTTTCTGTAAATAATACAATCCTTTTATATTTCATACAGTAAAGACTTACAAAAAGGCTTCAGGGAAAAGAGGAGAGCTATTTATATCCCTCTACTTCTTAATACCATTTAAAACTATAATACAACTTTCTATAAAGTGTGTTTCATCTCAAAGCAAAGGGAAGTATGATTCAGAGTGTTGAAAAGGGTATGGCTCATGGACTTGAATAAAGTTTAAAAGACCTCAAATTCAGAAGAAACATAAGTCTTTAAAAATAGGTTGCCTGCAAAAAATAATATATTAAATATATAGATACATATACCAGCAGGTCGATGACACCTAACAACAACAACACCAGCAGCTACAAAATGGTCATATAAAGCAATATTCAATACCAGTGAATCTAATATACATATACTAATGAACATTTAGGCTATCTTGGCTAATCTCATATTCTAGTTTAGACACATTAGTCAAAACCCAGAAGAGGGACTTCTTATACTTAAAACAGACACTTACTGGAATAACAAGTGAAGTATTTAGCTCACAGTATAATACATTCTTCAAACCCAGGGGATGGCAAACTTTTTCTGTGAAGGGACAGATGGTAAATATTTTAAGTTTTGCAGGTGTTAAGTTCTCTGTGCCAATTACTGGATTCTGGTACAGTGTCAGGAAAGCAATTACAGACAATATGTGAAGTGAATGAAAATGATTATGTTTCAATAAAACTTTATTTACAAAAACAGGTGGTTGGCCAGATTTGGCCTGTGGGCCATAGCTTTCCCACCTCTTCTCTAAACCATGTATTATACTCTAAATAGCATGATTTATTGAACTCTTCTGAAACAAGCTTAAATCTGATCTCTGTACTATTAAATAATTTGTGCACTGTCCACAAATAATGATAATTATATGTACATATGTATGTTACATATAATTGACATACTACAAATATTTAATAAATTTAAATGTTTTACATAATTATTAAAAAGCTTAAAGACTATATATATGTATATATATATGCCTGCAGCCATAGCCCTGTGGCATCCGATCCCGTCAGATCTCAGAAGCTAAGCACGGTCGGGCCTGCTTAGTACCTGGATGGGAGACTGCCTGGGAACACCTGAAGCTGTAGGCTTGGGAGAAGGACCTGGCAACCCCCTCCCAAAAATCAATCTGTCATTGAAAACCCTATGAACAGCAGAGAAGCACTGACAATAGTGTTTCCCCTGTTGTACAGAGGGTCGCTGTGAGTCAGACACCGACACGATGGCACCTAACAACAACAACATATATATATATATATATATCTCCTCCAGCCTCAGGCTCCTGAGTGCTGGGATTAAAAGTGTTTGCCACCACACCTAGCATTTTGTATGTATCTTTTATGCCATATTTTTAGAAATTGATAGTTTTCTTCTTACAGTGAAAGAAATACAGTTAAGCTGGTCTTCAAATTGTGAGATTCAAAGAGGTCATGTTATTTGGAATACAGTTTTAAGCAATAATAGTTCACCTCTCTCCCAATATATCTACTTCATTGAATGTACGCTTCAATATTTTTATCTGAAATTTAGTTCTAAATTTCTTTCACCATCATATAAAATATTCAATTTGTCAGCATTGAATTTGGTTGGAAATGTGCAATTTTCTCATCAAAGCCCATGTCCTTCAACATATTTTAAAATCTAAATAATGAGATTTAATAATGAGATTAAATCAGATGATTCGGAAAGAGACTTAAGTGCATCTTTGTGCAATGCAAATGATGATCACTAGTAAAAACTGGTTAAAATAAAAGTTGTAGTATGACAATACATACATTGGTAGCCTTTTGCTATTACATAGAATATTAGAAAATGAAGCTGTCAGTTATCATTTGGAAAATAAGAGCTTATGTTTAACAGAGGATAACTTTTTTTAAAAAAAAGCTAGCTCTTTTTACAACTATATAATTTACATTGGAGAGGTTTTTTTTTTAAACAATTATTGTCAGAAATACTATTTTTTTATGTAAGCACTCAATTCTAGCCTAGAAAATGAAGTTGATTCTTGCTGACTCTAGCAGTTTGATAATTGTACTTTATTGAATACAGATAACAGAGACAGTTCTATGGGAGTGACAAGTTAATGGAATTTTAAACATTTAACTCAATATATTGTATTTATAAGTTCTAAAACACAAAATGTAGTGAAGTGGGTAATGAGCACAGGAGGCTTATAGAACGTCACTGCAGGTTTGAGCTCCAACATTCTCTGCACCATGAAAACAGTTCAAGAATTTGGAGCTGAGCAAGATCTAGATATTTACCGAATTTTTAAAAATAACATCTTAGTCCAAGTGCAAAAACTTGCTTTCTGAAAATGAGATGAATGTCAATTTTTTATAAACCACTTAATTAATAGCCAAGTTGGACTGAGTTCATAGATGCATAATCTTGTAAATCAACTGAAAGCTCACTGTTTGTTCAGTGAAAGATGAAAAGTGCTTAGAACAGTATCTGATCTAATAAATTCTTAATTAAGATCAATATTTCTTGTAGGATACACTAGGTCATGGGATAGTAGAACCATAGACTTAGCTAAAAGCACAGGATGGAAACAAGCTATGTCAGCAAAGGATGTTGCCATGTGTTTCAAAGCATGTTTGGAAGCAGCCTGCTTAGGAATGAGGTTTATTTACCTCAGAACCTTAGGATCAGTGTTAGAAAAGGCTTTATAAGTTATTTAAGCCAATATTCTTTCCCTTAGAAGGATTTCTCTTTACTATACGCTTAAAGGTAGTTGGTATGATCTGAATGTGTTCCTCCAAAATTCATATGTCAAAATTTAATCATCACTGTGATGATATTGAGAGGCAGGAGCTTTGGGAAGTGATTGCAGTGAGGTCTCAAGTTTGAGTTCCAGAGCTGCAAAAATGGGAGGATGTGGCAATCCACTCCTGAGGCAATCCTGAAACAGTCAGCCATTGAAAACCCTCTGAGGGTCATTCTAAGTTGGACACGACTTGACGGCACCTAACAGCAGCAGGAGGTCATGAGGGGTCCACACTTATGCCCTTATATAAGAGGATTCATGCATCATTCATCCTTTTGCCCTCCTGCCTTCTGCCATGTTTGGATGCAGAAACAGGGACCATCTTGGAAGCAGAGAGCTAGCCCTCACTGAACATAGAATCTGGCAGCTCCTTGACCTTGGACTTACCAGCTTCTAGAACTGGCAGGAAAAAAAAATTTTCTATTGTTTCTAAATTACTTCAGCTGAGGTACTTTGTTTTAGGTGCAAGAATGGACTAAGTCAGAGCTCACCTAGTTTTTTCTTTGAAGGTATCCCTAGTGTTTGAGAAATCACAATATCACATGTTCCATTTTAGATCTATTCTAATTGTAAAGTGTCTTCTTTATATTATTGAGTAGGAATCTGCCTATGAATTTCTGCCTTTGATCATGTCTTTCCCCAAGGAGAGAATAGGTACTGCATTCCTTTTGCCTTTCCAATATTTGACAACCATAATATCCTTAAGTTTCCTCTTTTTCAGGCAAGACATCACTAGGTGTTCACCCATTTATTATATGACCTGGTCTCCAGATTCTGGCCCTTTGCTATCAAGTCCACCTCTAGCCTCACCTTTCCCAATTCTACCTTTGCAATGTTGTTAGGTGCTGTCAAGTCAAGTCTGACTCACTCACAATAGGTTACTAAAATTCTGCCCATTATAGCTCCTCAACATTTCTTGAATAAATATTTAGTGCTCCATCTTACTACTGCCAACGGGTGTGTCTACATTTTCTCAAATTATACATTTAACTACATTATATGTCAAATGTTATTTTGACAAATTATAACTTCAACTTGACTCTAAAGGAATCTAATAATATTTGGGAAAACTTAAATATAACTGAACCTGAGCTAGGGATGTAGCTTAGTGGTAGAGCGCTTGCCTAGCAAAGCCCTCGGTTTGATCCCCTGCCCCATAAAAAAACAAAACAAAATAAACAAAACAAACAAAACAAAACATGTCAAATCAGATGTTTGGTTTCTAGGCATGGCGGCATATGCCTATAATCCCAGCACTTGGGAGGCTGAGGCAGGAGGAATGAGAGTTCAAGGCCAGCCGGGGCTATATAGGGGGAAACCTGTCTCAAAAAACCAAACCAAATAAATAAACCCAAAACAAAAAGAAAATAGACAAATCCTCATTCTCAAGAACTGAAAACATTATTTTATAAGGAGCCTTATCAGATAATAGCTTAGCCCAAATAAGACTATGAATTAAAAAAAAAAATACTCTTTTGAGCTGGGGGTATAGCTTAGTGGGGGTGGAGCACTTGCCTACTATGTGTGAGGCCCTGGCTTCAATCTCTTGCACAATAAAAATAACTAAATAGTAAATAAAAATAAAATAAAATAAAATGACCCCCCCTTTTAATGTAGCTTCAAACAGAGGAAGGTAGTGAGGAAGTAAAAGATCTATTCAATGGATAACCAAAAGAATTTGCAGGTAACCCAGCCCCAAACTCTCCTTCATGATAGGAGATGTTTGTTTTTATCATATGAAGTCTTATAGGATTCCAAATAATTTACAGATTCCTCCAAATTGGGTCTCAATTTTGGGGGCCAGTGAGAACCACTTAATAGTTACCTATTTAGGCTCCAGCCAGGCATGGTGGTGCACACCTGTAATCCCAGTAGGTGGCTGAGGCAGGAGCATCTTGAGTTTCACATTAGCCTGGGTAACATAGAAGAAAAAAAAAATTAGGCCCACATCTCCAGGGTGTCCCTTGAACAGCACCAGTTTTAAAAGACGGAACAAAAAGTGACAGTTGATAATCAGTCCACAAACTCTAGTGCTGTGTGAAAATTTTTTTTTCTAACTTTAAGAGATTTATTTAAATGAATAATACCTCTGTAATATGTGGCATGGTGAAAAACAAACAAACAAACAACAAACAAAAAGGGACTCGGAGTTTGGAGTCTGAAGTGAGTTAAATCCTACTGTGTGTTTCCTAAATGCTGAGATGCTAGGAGCAAGGAATGAATCTATAAGGAATAAGATTGACATAAGAATGAAGAAGAAAGAATATCAAAGTAAGAAATAATTTATAACACAGGAATATGCTGCAGGTGTTACCTTTTTCTATAAGCGATATAACCCACGGCAAGTTAACTAACCCACTGAGAGTTCAAAACATTGGCCTCTCTGAGGGTCACAGGATAGTCTGTTTTAAGGCATCCTAAGGCACATTTCTAAAAAGTTAACAAGAATAAATAAGACTGGGTTGAATGTATACATCAATTTGGGAGAGAATTTCTGTCTTTACAACACTGAACTTTCTAATTCACAAAAATGGTATGTCCTTCCATTAGTTTTTTAATTTATATCTAATATAATTTGCATATTTCAGTGAGTGATTAGACATCTCCACAGATCTCTCTGTAGATTTCCTAGCTACTTGATGTTATTTTTAATGGTATTTAATACAACAAATCATTTAATGAATTTCATTTTCTGTTTGCTTGGTGTTAAATACAAATGGATGCTGAACTTTAAGCTTTTTTCTTTTCTAAGTTCATCTAATTCTAGTAGCTCATAAATTGTTTTGGGTTTTCTGTGTATATAATTTTTATCTTCTGCAAGTAATGACTATTTTACTTTTTCTTTCCAATCTTTGATTCTCTCCTTTCTTTTTCTTGCTTCGTTGTTTGGCTAGAATCTCTTGAACTGTTGAATAGAACTGTTGAATATTATGTTGAATAGAAGTAGTGATTGTAGGCATCCTCATGTGATTCTCAATTTCAGGGCCAAACTTTCAATATTTTACCACTAAGTAATCTTTTTAAGACTGTATCTCCATCAGTTTAAGTTCTATTTAGTTCTATTCAGTTTGCTAACAGTTTTTTTTAAATCATAAATGGCTATTGAAGTTTATCAAATTCTTTTTAATGTTTGCATTTATTGAGATACTTTGAAAAAATTAACATGGCAAATTATGTGGGTTTTTCAAAAGTTAAATTCTTTTTTGTACACATGTATAATTCCTCTTATTGGATAGTCATATGCTATCTTCTTTATTACTAGTTTCTTTTCTATATATTGTGATATTTTTGTAGTTTTGGTATCAAGGTGAGGATAGGCTTATAAAGTTTGGAAGTATTCCTTTCCTTCTGTTTACTGGAAGAATTTGTGTAAAATTGAGGTTTCTTCCTTAAATGCTTGAAAGAATTCATTGGTAAAGCTTTACATTTTTTTCATAGAAAAAATTTTTAAATAACTGACTCAATTTCTATTAATAAATAGAGACTCTCTGAAATTTGTATTGACTGTGTTTTCTCAGTTAAATTTTGTCCTTAATTTTGTTCTTATTCAGACTTCCAAGTTGATATTAAATTGTTCAGTATATTGTCATATGTTTTCAGTGTTTGCTGATTCTCTAGTAATATTTTCCTTTTTTTTTTTTAAATTAATGAATCTTACCAGGAGTTTATCCCTTCCCCCCCCCTCCCCCAGATTTAACAAGTGCTCTGCCACTGCACTGCACCCTTATGGTCTAAATTGTTCAGTGGGCCTCTGGCCTAGAACTCACAATCCTTCCTGGGATTAAAGGCACGTGCCTGGCTTCACTTTTCTTGATCTTTGCAAAGAACCAGTTTTTAGTTTTATTGCTTTTCTTTGTGTTCTACTGCACTGGTTTCTGTTCTTTCTTTCTTTCTTCCTATGCTCACCTCCCCTAGGCATCCTAGGATCTCACATATGCTAGGCAATCACTTTACCACTGAGCTACATTTTCAGTCCCTTTACATTCTTGGAGGTTTGATTTGCTGGTCTTTTTGCTTTTTGAGATGCAATTTAATTGATTTTTAACAATTCAGCTTTTCCAATATGTATAGTCAAGGCCATTAATTTTTCTCTAATCACTGATTTAGCCACTCATAATTTTTGATATGGAATATCTATAGCATTCAGTTACAAATATTTTCTAATGTTTATTTCTTTGATCTATAGATTATTTAGAAGTATGTTCTGTTTAATTTTTAGGCATTTGAGACAAATTCAAGAATATTCTAGTTATTTTTTGTTACTAATTTTTAGTATACATTTTTTGAGGTTAAAAAGTATGTTTTGAATTACTTCAATCTTCTGAAAAGTTGTTTGTTTGTGTTTTAAGTTTGACTTTGTTTGTTTTGAACCAAGGTCTTGGTGTGTAGCCTAGTCTGGTCTTGAACTTTTTTTTTTAATTGGAAATTTTTAATGTACAACTTAATGTGATTCATTCTGACATGCACTTCATTGTAACATTTCCATATATGCATTTCATTGTACATTGCACAGATAAGTTCTCCCTTACCCTCTCATGCACTTCCTCTCTCCATCCCCCCACCCCACCAAAGGCCTCTCTTTCACTCGCACATCTTTTTGTGGGAATACTTTTCTTTCTATCCTTGGATCCCAATTATGTTTAAGGTCAAAACTTTTTCTGTAGTGATCTATCTTTTTACATTGTCAGTATTGTTTATTAAGAAAGGGTCTTGCAATGTAGCCCAGACTCGCTCAAACCTGTAATCCTCCTGCCTCAGCCTCCCATGTGTTGGGATTATAGGCATGCACCACCATGCCTGGTTCTGAAACGTTGTGATTCTTTTTTAATGGACTTTTATTATCAGTTTTGGTAATTTTCCATATGAGCTTAAATGGAATAGGAATTCTATCATTGATGATAGTGTTCTCTGTATCTCATTCAGGTCAAGTTTGTTAACTGAGTTCTTCATACTGTACTTTTACTACTTTTTTGTCTGGTCAGAGGTAAATTATAGCAACACTTACGGTTGAACATTTATGGTATTTTTCTTTTTAGTTGCCTCTTTTTGCCTTATGTTTTGAAATGATGTTAGTTTTTGTTGTTGTTGTTAGGTGCCATTGAGTCATCTCCAACTCATAGCAACCCTCATAGAGTTTTCAATGGCTAATTGTTTCAGGATTTCCTTGGAAGTGGATTGTCAAGTCTTTCTCCCATTTTTGCGAACTCAGGACCTCAGAGACTGCAAAGGGGCACTCTACTAACTGAGCTAAATCCCACCCCGCAATGATGTTAGTTAGGATTATGAAATAGTCTTGGTAATTTACTTTATCATTATAAGATATCCTTCTTTAACGCTGGGCACGGTGGCGCACGCCTGTAATCCCAGTGGCTTGGGAGGCGGAGGCAGGAGGATCGCAAGTTCGAGACGAGAGGCAGTCTGTGTAACTTAGTGAGACCCTGTCTCAAAAAGTAAAAAAATGGGCTGGGGGTGCAGCTTAGTGGTCCAGCACTTGCAGAGCATGCAAGCACGAGGCCCTGGGTTCAACCCCTAGTACGAAGAAAAAAAAAAAAAAGATATCCCTCTTTATCTCCAGGAATGCCTCTTCACTTAAAATCTGTTTTACATGGTATTAGTGTAGTTATGTCAGTGATTTCGTTAGTAGTTGTAATGTATATCTTTTGCTATCCTTTATTTTTTGTGCACCTTTATTTAGAGTGTCTCTCTTGTAAAGATGATGCAGATAGATTTTTTTCTCTAGTCCAACAACATTGGTTTATTATGTGGGAGTATTCAGCCAATTTTCATTTAATGTAATTACTCATTTGTTGTTGTTGTTAGGTACCGTTGAGTCTGTGTCTGACTCATATTAACCCTACATACAATAGGTGAAACACTACTGTCAGTGCTTCTCTGCTGTTCATAGGGTTTTCAATGGCTGATTGTTTTCTGGGAGTGGGTTGCTGGGTCCTTCTCCCAAGGCTACGGCACATGGTGTTCCCAGGCGGTCTCCCGTTCTAGTATGAACTAGGCCCAACCCTGCATAGCTTCTGAGATCTGATGGGATGAGATGCCACAGTGGTACAGCTGCAGGTGAATTACTCATTTAGGTGGATTTATATCTACTATCCTACTATTTCTATTTAACATCTGTTTCATTTACTTTTTGATCTTGGTTTCTTTTGGATTACATAAGTATTGCATTTTCTTCTCTTTTAACTTTTTTTTTGATATTATAACACAAGCTTTGGTTAAATTTAATACTATTACTTTTAACACTTCCTTGATAATGATTAAACTTTATAATACTTTAACTCCATGTTTTTTGCCTTTCTCACTATAAGTGGTTGTCACGTATTCTAATTCTATTAGCGTTCCAGGTTAAGTAGCTCTTTCTCTAACTTGCACAACTCCACATTCATTAAATCCCTGACAATTACATTCCTAAAAATGAAATGGAATTTAGATTATCAATACCAAAGATGGTAGCTTAGTTTAGGGCCAATTTCTCACTTGTCTTGCTGACCTTTTTCCTGATTGTGATTAGAAGCTAAATATCTCCTCCAAGTCCTGTTTTCTCTATGCTTAAATCCTACATAGCTCTCTATGATTGCATTGTTTTCCAAACTGTTCTTCAGGGACAGAGGGTGAGGGATTGACTTATTAATTCTGTCATCTGCTATATTCTCTCAATAAGAGTGTAACCTACAAAATTCACTGCAACCCAGAAAAACTTTTAGCAACTTTAGACACAAAGTTTTTAATTAAATGAATGCCTATGTACACAGTAAAAATGACTTTGGAATTGGGATGTGATAACCTTAACTTCAGTAGCCTAGCAACTAGGAAAAAAATATATTTTCTGAAATTATATGATTTGTGGCAGCCTCTGGGTTGAAAAATGAAGATGAAAGAATTTAGAAATGAGACAAGATTTATAATAAAAACACTTGAGTTCAAGTCCTATTACTACTTTATTGGCTATTAACTTATAATAAGCTATTTAACCTCTTTGTCTGAAGAAGGCAATTAAGACTACCTGCCTGGATAAACATTAAATAACTACGAAGTGGGCTTGTTTATAAAAAAACAAAAGAAAGTGAAAAAAGGATTAAGTTTTCAATACAGAATTGTTCACGGTGGCAAAAACACTAGAAGTAGCCTGAATGCTCATCAACAGTGGGATGAATAGTAAATTGTAGTATATTTATCAAATGGAATATTTTAGTCATTTTTTTAGGAAAACTGAATAAGCTAGAGGTATGAAATTTATATGGATTAATCTCAAAAACATGTTGTTGTTGTTGTTGTTGTTAAGTGCCATGAAGTTCTGTCCGACTCATAGTGACCCTATGTACAACAGAATGAAACACTACCTGATACCATGCCATGCAATGTAAGAAGCAAGTCACAAAAGAACAAGTGGTTTCACTTGTAAAAGTCCCCAAAACCAGGCAAAATTAAACAATATGTAGATAGAAAATGTTTTTTAAAAGGAAAGAAATTACCAACATAAAATTTAAAAGGATAATGTTCACCCTGATGTGGTAAGAGCTCAGGAAGGGGTGTCCTACTGGTTCCTTAACATTCTGTTAAGGGGGATGGGGATAGATAGGAATTCATTTTATAACTATTCTTTAAATGATACACATTTACATGCTTCTGCATTTATGACCCGGTTTAAAAAATTGTTTAAAACTCTCAAAATATTAAATTATTTATATAATTTGTAGATAGGGAATCTGAGGACCTTGATTGACTGTCCTTGTCTCCTGTGTTGAATCACAACATTGTCTGCTGATTTGTTGGGCAGTTGACTGGATGAACTCTCACAACCTTGAGGAAAATAGTTGGCTATAGGAAAATATAATATTTTGTCAGAAGTTCTCAAAAACTCCTACAGTGTGTCAGCTTGTGCTGTGGGGGCTTGCATGTTGCTATGAGGGTGAAAGCTATGCCACCAGCATCTGAGATACCAGCAGGGCCACCCACAGTGAACAGGTTTCAGCTGAGCTTCCAGACTAAGACTAGTCTGGAGAAGGACCGGGCAGCCCACTCCTGAAACATTTAACCATTGAAAGCTCTATGAATAGAAGAGAAGTACTGTCAAATATAGTACGGAAAGCCAACCCCGCTGGAAAGCATTCAAGAAACACTGGGGAAGAGCTGCCTCCTCAATGATGGCCTTAATGATGGGAATGAAGTAAAGTCCCTGGGACCTCCTTTTGCTAATGTGGCATGGCTCAAAATGAGAAGAGACAAAGTGGCTACAACAATGGGTTCAAACATAAAAAGACTGTATGCATAGCACAGTGTTGGGTAGTGTTTCATTCTGTTATGCTTAGTGTCACTATGAGTCTAATCCAACTCAACGGCACCTAACAACCACAATAGTTCTCAAAAACCAAACTTCTGATGTAAAATGAAATGCAATACAGAGAATTAATTTAGCAGCCAGGCTCTATGCCTACAACTGTAAGTAAGATCTTATAATCTGTGTCCTGATTTTAAATTTTACAGCTGTATCTCTTCACCACTCAGACATGCCTAGAGAGTGAAAAGCTCACTGGTCTATGTTTATTTGTATTATGTTATGGTTTGGATCTAAAATGTCCTCCAAAGGCTATGTGCTGAAGGCTGGGTCCCAATGCAACAGTGTTCAGAAGTGACTGGATCATGAGGGCTCTCACCTCATCAATGGACTAATCCACTGATAGATTCACAGATGAATGGACTGTTGAGAGGTGGTGAAAACAATAGGAGGTGGAGCCTGGTTGGAGGAAACAGGTCACTAGGGGTGTACCATTAAAGATTTTATCTTGTTTGTGGTCCATTGCTCCCTTGCTCTCCTGGCTACCTTGAAATAAGCAGCCTCCTCTGTCATACACTCTTACCACCAGGATATTTTGCCTCGCCTCAGGCCCAAAGCAATGAAGCCAGCAAACCATGAACTAAAAATGTGAGCCAAAACAAACTTTTCTTCCTTTAAAGTGTTCATCTTAAGTATTTTATTACACTGACAAAAGCTAACATATACTCTCTCTTCTTTCCAATTCTTTAATGTTGTAAGGAAGATTTAAAATATCCTTTAATAAATGGGCAGGGCCACATCCAGAAACTTGAGACAAGGTTTTCATGTGATCCATCAACAGTATTTGTTTATGTAAAAAAGGTGAAGAGGAACCCAAATAAAATGTGTAACTCAGAAACACGATCAATTAAGTCTTTTACTCTATTTGTGAAGTGTATGTTAATTTTATATATGCAGAGTAAATTGGTTGATTGCAGAGACATTTAAAACAAGCATACTATGTGTTTTTTAAAGTATTAATATTAAAATTATTTGTATTGTAACTAAAACCAAAGTCATAATTTATTTTCTATAAATATGTCCATTTTAACATTTGGTAAATATGTATAATCATTCATTTAAAAACTTTCCCTAGTAAATGCAATATTCAATAATTGCTCATTTTCAAAAGATTCCCTCTCTTTTGACAGATGACAGGTGCCTAGGATTAAAATGGTGTGCTCAGGATTGACATCATTAGGGTGAAGGATTCAGCTGTTGTGGTCTGGGGTGATGCAACAGAGGTTTGGGTTTACCTGGCATGTTAGGGATCCATGTGTTCAGGACCGAGGACTTACTTATTCAGCATACTTGAGATTATGCAGCTAGCATCGGCAAGAAGTAGAGAGAAGAGAGGTGAGCAAATAAAGTATGTAGAATTATGGGAGCCAGGTTTCTATCAGAGAAGGGGGTTACAAATATGGAAAGGAAGACTAGATTAAACACTGAAGTACTGAAGTAGAACTGCAGGGATCAATGTGGACTCAAGATTTTCAATAAGTTTACATGTAATTTCCTACAGATGTATGTGTGTACCTCTGTATATGTGCATACACAGAGTTTGTTGGAGCTGTCTACAAACACAATTTAAGACCAATACCTTCCCAGTTAATAATGAGCACTTCTCAGGTCTTGGCTTCCAGAAACTATCTTCCATTTAAAGCAACCAGGACTCTTTGGAAAATAGCTAATTCTTGATCTGGGTTAAGGAAAAGTACAATATGACCTTGTAACGCTTGGATATGCTAAAAAACAAAACTAAACTAAAAAACCAAACACCAAAAAACCCAACCAAAACAAAACAACAAAAAACAAAAACCAATCAACCAAACAAAACAACAAAAAACAAAAAATCCAAAAAGTAACGTGAACATGTCAAAGGAATGTAAAAGTCATTTTGAAGAGATTCCCACAAATCACATCTTGGAAAATTTCAGTATGAAAATAAATATATTATTTATAATTATATATATATATATACACACACACTTATATGCATTATTAATCATATAGTAATATTAATAATTATATATATTATAACCTACTCAGTAAAGTAGGTATCCACAAGTCTATAGTGATTTAAAAAAGAATGAACAAATGGAGAAGGGACAGCTTTTCTATACAGTAACATACTGATGCAGGAGCCATGAATTCACCATTTGGCAATCAAAATAGTAAGAAGTGATTCAGGCAAGAATTGTCAGTGGACTCAAATTGTTGCTAGGTGCTGTAGAGTCAGATACCATTCATAGCAACCCTAAGCACAACAGAATGAAACAGTACCCAACACTGCCATGCACAACATGTTTTTTTATGTTTGAGCATATTGTGGCAGCTACTATGTTTCTCCTCCTTTTAAGTCATGCCACATTAGCAAAAGGAGGTCCCAGGGGCTTTACTCCTTTCCCATCATAAAGGTCAACTCTCCTTTGAGGAGCCAATTCTTCCCCAGTTATATCATGAATGCCTTCCAGCCTGGGGGACTCATTTTCTGGCCACTATCTTTGACAGTGCCTGCAGCTGTAGCCCTGTGGCATCTGATCCCGTCAGATCTCAGAAGCTAAGCAGGGTCCGGCCTGTTTAGTACCTGGATGGGAGACCGCCTGGGAACACCAGAAGCTGTAGGCTTGGGAGAAGGACCTGGTAACCCCCTCCCAAAAATCAATCTGCCATTGAAAACCCTATGAACAGCAGAGAAGCACTGACAATAGTGTTTCCCCTGTTGTACAAAGAGTCGCTATGAGTTGGATACCAACTTGACGGCACCTAACAACAACAACATCTTTGACAGTATGGGCTGGGGTTTAGATCTATTGGTAAAGTGCTGCTTCATACTCTCTGAGGACCCAGGTTTGATCTCCAGGACTGCAAAAATGGGAGAAGGACATGGCAATCTACTCCAGAAGCAATCTGGAAACAATCAGCCATTGATAACTTTATGATGGTCGCTATTAGTTGGACCCTATTCAATGGCACTTAACAGCAACATATTTGACAGTGCTTCTCTGATATTCATAGGGTTTTCAATGGCTAATTATTTCAGAAGTGGCCTGCAGATCCTTCTTCCTAGTCTGTCTTAGTCTGGAAGCTCAGCTGAAACCTGTCCACCATGAGTGGCCTTGCTGGTATCTGAGATACTGGTGGCACAGCTTTCAGCCTCATAGCAACATGCAAGCTCCCATAGCATGATGAGCTCACAGAGATTGGGGGGGGGGGCGACTCAAATTGTTTGTTAGGTGCCGTCGAGTCGGTATCCAACTCATAGCGACCTTTATAGGGTTTTCAATGGCTATTTCGGGATTGCCTCGGGAGTGGATTGCCAGGTCCTTCTCCCATTTTTGCAGTGCTGGGAATCGAACTCAGGACCTCAGAGACTGCAGCGCAGTGCTCTACCAACTGAGCTAAATCCCAACCTGCGACTCAAATTAGCTGTTGGCAATTCGATGAGAAGCAGGGAATTTACACAGTCTAAGAATCTCCTCATAAAGTACTTTTTAATTATTAGCTTTAGAATGGAAAACTTCCTAGATACTATCCTAACCAAGTGACCAAAGATAACATTAGAAATGGTACAAATGGACATTGTGCATCTCCTGGTATGATATACTGAAAAGAATACAGCATCATTTCTGTGATACTTTTGATGACAATTTATATTCTGAATGTAATCACAAGGAAATGTCACAAAAATCCAAACTGAGAGACCTTATACAAACTGGTCTATGTGCCTCACAAGTGTCAACATTGTGAAGGCAAAGACTGAAAAACAACTCCAGGTTGAAGGAGACTAAGTGCACCATGTGATCCTGGAACAGGCAGGAGCACAGGTGGGGCAATCAGTAGAACCTGAATTTGGTCTGTGGATTAGACTGTGTTATTATGTCAGTGTGTTCATCTCAAGTTTGATGAGCAGACTGTAGTTATGTAGATGTGTCACAGTTTTAAATACATATTCAAGTAGTTAGAGGTCCTAGGGCATCATGTGTGAAGCTTTCAAAAATATTCAAAAATATTTTGGTTGGGATATTTAATCTATAAGTAAATGTAAGGAAAATGAACATCTTTATAGTATTGAAGTCTCCAATTCATATATATTATAGAGTGTTCTGTTTAAATGACTCTTGATCCAGATGTGGTGGCATACACCTATAATCCCAGAGACTAGAAGGTGGAGGCAGAAGGATCATGTGCTTGAGGCCAGAGGCAGCTTGCCTAACTTAGTGAGACCCTGTCTCAAAATAAAAAGTAAAAAAATTAGCCACTGGTGCAGCTCAGTGGTGGAGCACTTGCAAAAGCATGCATGAGGCCTGGGTCTCAAGTTTTGAGGACCCACAAAAAAAAAAAAAAAAAAAAAAAAAAAAAAAAAAAAAAAAAAAAAAACCCTCTTGATATGATCTAAAATTTCTCCATGAAGATCTTATACATCTTTATTCTCCATGAAGATCTTTTACAAAATTGAAAAAATTTTCAAATTTTTTATTCTATTGTTGAAGAGATCTGTTAGTTGCAGATATATAGGAAAACAACTGACTTCTGCATACTGATTTTGCATGTAACAACTGCTAAATGACAGGTGTTGACAAATGAATTATTTACATGTATAATCATATCAACACATGAAAATAATTTCCTGTCTCTAGGAGAGAAGAATCTAGAGGATTATATGACTATAACTTATTTTAAAAAACATAATAATTGTCATTTAAAGAGATGTTTGTAGTCATGTAATTACTGCAACACAATGATAGCTGGCAATAAAGTAGCCATTGTACCATTTTTGAATTAAATCATCCAAGGAAGTGAGGTATGACTCAATCTGCTTTTGAGATCACTAGGCTAGCCCCTCACAGGAATCACATTGTCTTCACCTCCAAAAAAATACCTTGCCTATGGTACACTAAAGGTAATTAAAAATACTTGTAAATTCAAATTAAGTTCTCAGTGTGTGACACATGCCTATCTAGGGCTGTTATGATGAATCTTTCACAAACACTTCTCAAAAATTTGAACAATATGCTTTCCACAAAGTGCTCTGGTAGTCTAGTAGCTGTAAAAGGATTCCTCACTGCTGCCCTTTCTCCTCTTTCACATCTCTTTCCAAGAGTCATAAAACAACTCCCCACTGAATGATTTCCACCACATTACTGGGTAGCGGGGCACAGTACATACTGTGGGTACTCTAGAAGTAGCAATCCCTTCTCAGGAGACAGTTGTTTAATGGCCCCTAGGAAATCAGGCAGTATCTATAGGCAGATGGCTCCACGGTGGACAAGATACCAGAAAGCCCTAAAGGTAGAAAGGACCCCAAAGTGGGACTCTCACTTGTGAGGTTTAAGTGAAGGAAACAGAGAAGGCACTTTATTACATGATATATTCTTTGACTGGGTTTTCTCCACATATTAAAACTGAAATGAGTTTGAGGCCAGTCTGGGCTCTAGAGAAAGAATCTTCCTGAAAAAACCAAAACCAAACCAAACCAAAATAACAAAACAACAATAAAACCCCCCAAGCCAAAAACAACTGAAGGAATTTCAAAATACATTTTTTAAGTTTTAGTATGAAATGATGAAAAGCCTCTGGAGATGGGCAATTGGATACAATTGCAGAACAATGTAAATATACTTACTGTCACTGAACTATACACTTAAAACTAGTATGGATGGTAAATTTTCTGGATATTTCACAACAAAAAAATTTTAAAGGTACATTTCCTACTGCGTCCTACTTCCTAGCACTTTGTGGTATTATTCAGTAATCACCCAGCCACTTAGAGTACTGACCATAAAAGTCTAACAGCTCTGTGATTGAAATTTGATTCTGGTTGTTGTATTTGTGGAACCTAGAAGCATGTCACTCAAGCCTCAGTTTCCTTATGTGTAACAGAGAAATAATAAAAAGCTCATCTACCCATTATAGGCTGCTATGAAATTTATGTAGGGACTTTGCAAAGTTCCTAGCATACACAAGGGGCTTAGTAAATGTTGGCTGTGATTTTCTTTTTAGATTTTCACATGACTCTTTTGTGTATATGAGGACTAAAAATAAAGCTTCAGCATAAAAAGGATTATTATTAATTTCTCCCTAGTCCTTAATGGCACAGAGAATTATAAAACAACTTGCCATAAAACACATTCCATGTTGTAATCAAGGGATGCAAAAGCCAAAGTCTTGACTATTAAGTCAATGGTGAATTACCTCAGTATAGCACACTGTAAGAGTCAACTATGTTAGAGAAGCCACAAGAACTTGAAATAATTTAACAAGTTAATATATATATATATATATTTATCAAGTATAATATGTCATACAAAAGCATTTACTAGAAATATAACCCACACATACAAAAAAGGCTTTTTTTGTCCCTTTTATATCCTATTTTAGACAAAACAATGAAAACCAGAAAATAACAAGAATGCACTAGCTTTAAAAACTGGGTATTCTGTAAGTGAAACAAATCCAATCATTTACACCTTCTCTCAAATTTTAAATGTGAAGCTTACTGTATACACTCAGAATCAACTTAAATAAATCTTTCCTCCATTCAAATGAAATACACATTTTAAATGGTTGACAATCCAGGTAGAAAAAAACACATAAGATGGTTCTTAAGTCTAAACATATAATACAAAAGGAATAGTTTTAAGATAACTTGGACAATATCAAGAGGAAATGTACTGAATTAAAAAACTTCTGAAACAGGCATTTTTTTGGACCACTATATAAAATACCAAAAAGTTCAGAACTGTTGAAAACAAGTTTATGTAGATAAAGCTAAGGGGTAAAAAAATAATCAAATTTATTAAAATCGCCAAAAGCCAAATAAGATGTAACTGAACTGTATAATTTAGAAATAAGTTTAAGGTTTAAGTGCATTTTCTTTGTACAATTTAACTATCACATGTAAAAACTGGAAACTAATAAAATGCAATTAAATATAGATTTGCAAGCCTTCTGGCAATTATGTAAATATTAAAAAGTGAATTGCCAATTGAAAAATAAAAGTTTATACCCATATTATAAAAGCACAAATGGCCAAAGATGCACTATAAAACTGTGTGGGAAAAAATATCTTCATACCACATAAAGCTCTTTCAGGCACTTGCATTAAGAAACATTTTATAAATAAGCACTTAGTTTCTCTCCAAAACATAAAGCTGATTTTCCCTAATTGCACCTATTAGTTCACAACTACATCATACATTAGGAATGCATTTTAAATGGGTCATTTTAGGGGGAAAAATCAATTAAACTTTAAAAAATATAAATTTATTTTATTCACAACTTCAAAAACACTAAATTTAAAGATAATTCCAAAATGGGCACCATGGTACATGCCTGTAATCCCAGCTATCGGGAGGCTGAGGCAGGAGGATAGTGAGTTTGAGGCTAGAGGCAGCCTGCACAACTTAGTGAGACCCTGTCCCAAAACAGAAAAGGGGCTGGAGGTGCAGCTCAGTGGTGGAGCACTTGTCTAGCATGTGCAAGGCCCTGGGTACAAACCTCCAGTACTAAAAAAAAACATAAAAATATACTTCCAGTGAGGCACAAATGTGGCTATCCAAACACTCTACCACTTAATATAATCAACAAACATAATAACAAACAAATAGCAAAATCCATGCTTTGGCAATCCTATACACAAGGGGCCCTGTCAAAACATTCTTTCACAAAACAAACACCATCACAAAACAAAACAACAAAGAAAGAAAACCTGAATCTTGGCAACACTACACAAACTGTGGAATTTCATCTTCAAGGTCTTCAAACTGTTGCATTCGTTTTAGCCGGGGTCGCTGGCACACTGGATTCACATCAGGCAAGCTATGCTCCTCAGAGTTCTCTTTAGGCTGACTACTCGGCTGTGCAGGACAAGCCAATGTGTGGTCTGAGTCTGGAACTGATTTCGCCACATAACCCTGGGGAGCAGGAGCTGAGACAGGAGGCAGTGGTGCTGAGGGCGAAGCCGGTTTCTCCTCACTCCCCCTGACGCTGCTGGTGGGAGGACGTGGTTTATAAAATGTTGTCCAGTGCTGGGGCTGCAGTGTTCTGGGTGCTCTGACAGGAGCGAGAGGGTAGGAGTCAGAGGGCCGTCTCTCTGAGGCCTCTCTTGCTGACCTGACGGGCTCTGTGTATGGCTTACTGGGCTGGAGGGCACTGCCGGAATGGTCCCCACTGATCCTGACGCTCGTCGTCTCTCCTTTCTCCTGGTGTGCACTGGGCACTATCATGGTAGTCTTGGCAGTTAAATTGTTTTGTTCGTATGGTCTGTCCCAGGTTTTCTGTAGAGTTGGTTGATCAAAGCCATTGAATTTGGAACAAATAGTGGCAGGGGAGTCTTTTCTATTAAGTCCTTCAAAAGTGGGATTCTTGCCAAAACTGTCTGCATTTACATTTCCCATATTTCTGCTGTTTCTCTCATTAGGAGAGATTGCAAGAAGTAGTCTATCTACAGGCAAACTTACAGGTCTGATCTTGGTCCTTGGCGTGTGCCTCTGCACATTGTTTGTTGCCCTATCAGATTTTAGAGTAAGTGGCTTAGGGGTTTTACAAACATCTTCCATCTTTTGGGATGCTGATTCAAGCTCTTGGTCTAGAAGCAAATGTGCTTTATTGTCTGAAAAGGAAAGACTGATTTAATTTCGTGGTATATAGATTAACAAGAGCATCTGAGTTAGTTATAACATTCTCTCAAAACAACAGGAGTGTTAATGTATTTTTTCTGACCTGATGTTCTCAGTTACCTATACAGAGGAGTTAAATATTCTTAGCATTAAAGACACGTTTTGAGTTAAAAAGTTAAGTTTTTAAAATTTATCCAAATCAACAGAAACAATAGCCAAAAAGCACATCACAGGCTAGTAAAAACCGGAATAAAATGAACAACAACAAAAACCTCAAACACTTTCTTAGGTATCTTGCTTTAATTTCCTGTCCATGAATGAGTATTTTCTGGGTCAGAAGATTCAATAGGCAGACATTGGTAAATTAGCTTTAGAAAAGTTACACCACTTCTCAGGCCAACCAAATGTAGGCGTGTCCTGAATCCCAAGAATTTTGATAACATATTTGCTCTGCTTTTTAGGTACATTCAATCCACAGTGAGAGTAAGCATGTTAGATGCCTTGGATGCTCTTCAAAGCTGATCAACTAATAAACTGTAGCATCCATTAGGCTGAATCAAGGTTGAAGAATTGTACTTTAGGTTCAAAATCAACATTCTTTCCAGGTACTACTTGCTCCCATATTTACTTTCTTCTCCTTGTCCCCTAGTCTGGTTCTATGATCCACATTTTCTCACCTGGAACACTCAGCTCCTCACAACCTGTCCTTTTTGCTGTGTCTACCTCAGAAGGTGCAGCCCTTTGTCCCCACTCCCCCTTGCTACTAAGAAATATCAAATAACACTGCATGCACTTTGACATGGTTCTGACTTTGATTTGCAGCTGGTCTCTTGTCACCTAGTCCTTCCATATCCTTGGACAGTTGATTGCAGACAGGTGCCCAACAGCATCACTTGTCAATCACTGTTTCATCTGATCACCTTCCTCACTTGCAGCGGCTCACCTTTCTTTCCTGGGCTTCAAGGCAATGCTCTTGATTTGCTTTCCTGGGCCTTCCACACATTTATAGAATACCCTAAGGAACCTGACACCCTTATTGCAGGTGGACTGTAAGCACCAAAGTACATTCTTTTAGTTCTGTGGGAAGAACATCTAGCAAAATGGAGGAGAGTTCAGCTCTGCAGCCAGCTGCCTGGGTCCTAGCTCAGTTCCTTCTCCGCTTGTACCCTGGTTGAGGCCCTTGCACTGCCTCTCCCTGCCTCCATCTGTCACAAAAGACTTCTGTGTGCATTTATGGTGTTGTGTGGTCTAAATGATCTAATAAGAAAAATGCTTAGAACTATCTGGTACATAATTAAAACTCAAAAATGATATCTTAAAATTATTTATATGTATTATATTCCTAATCAGGAATCCAATTTCATGGGAAAGGGAAAAAAGGTTAGGTGTACAAATTAGACAAGACTGGGTTCAAATTCTGACTGAACAATTCATTAGATGCATGACCTTTGGCTGTTAACTATGGGTTGAGGGAGGCTGATGTTATGTACTTTACAGCACAGAACTGCCGTGGAGATAAAATCAGATAAATAGAATCCAACAATAATGCCAGTGCTTTGCTTGCATAGCTCCCTTCCTCTTTTAGACTATTATCACTGATATTTGATTATGTATCAAGTTTAACATATATGGCTGAATCCTGAGGAATTAGCTCAAGTAATATAGAATTATTACAAAAGCAGCAAGCTTTTCCACTAGTCTGACAGTTACCATTCACTGCAGTAAAACTGTCACAGAAAAACAGTGAATAAATTGACTGCAGTCAAGGAAATGAAAGACATGCACGTATGTATGCTTAATGTGTTAAAGGTAGGCCACAGGCAAAGCATGTGAAAAAAATTTATGAGTCTAAATTTCTTGAGTTTCAGGAGTCTAGTTTGACTCCTTATGAGCAGTTGAAAGTAATAACTGTAGTACAGCACTTGCCATGAATTGGCACACTGCTCAACACATTTCTGCCTTAACTTTAATTGATGACAAGCAAAAAGGAAAACAAAGCAAAAAATTTTTTGCAGAAGGAGCACACACACAAAAAACCATGAACTCCAAAAACCATCCAGGAACTCCAGGATGTCTTTTTATAAGAAAGGTATTGGTAAAACAAAGGAGTTAGAATAGGAAGAAATGGAGTCTTTTCTATAGAAAGAAGGTCTGGAAAAGCACAGAAACCACAAAGGAGACTACCGGATGGTCCAAGGTAGCAGAATGGAGCTGAACAGCAAGAGGGACTGAACAGGGCACATCTCCTGACACATCTTCCAGTGGGGGAAGGAAACAGAGCCCTCATCCAAAGAGGTAAGCCGACTGCCTGGGCCATCAGACTGGCAGTCCCACAGGATAAGCCCACAGTCCTTGAAGCCCTTGAACTCTTCCATGGACTTGCTGAGACAGTGGCTCTTCCTGACTGAGGGGTTCAATACTGGAAAAATGACTTATTTTCCCATGATCCATGTCTCTCAGGGCTTTTACTTGGTGCCATCTTAAGAGGGATCCTATTGTGTGAGACTGAGCTACCCAGGGGGCCTGAAAACAAAGAATGATCACCTGTGGAAAGCACGGGAGTGACCTGCCACAGCCCCAGTATGCTGCACACCTGCAGTGGGCAGCTGCAGTGAGGAGGGAGCTAGGTCGCTGACACATTGAGAGGTTCAGGCAGCAAGAGGCTTAGGAAAGTTGCTCAGAAGCAAGCCCCACCCACTGGGGAGAGGAGACCATTCCATCTCCTGAGAGGAATTGCAGATCCTGTCAACTCTGAATTGTGATCAGACAAAAACACTACACCTCCTCCACATAACAGACTCCAACATTAGAAGTCACAGAAAGAAGCTCCTTCAGGACATTTCTTCATCTTCTCCTTTTTCTTCTTTAATCTTTTTTTTCCTACAGCTGTGCTGGGGTAATTACAGTGCCACAGTACAATATCCCCAGCTTTTTCTTATTTTTGCTTAGACACAGGATCCACTGAATTGCACAGGTTGGCTCTGACCTCCTGCCTCAGCTCCCAGAGGCAATGGAGTTTTAGGGGAGCAAGTTGGTGTCTGCTTCTTTTTTTTCCTTTTTGTTTTATATTTACCATCTTTTCTTCCTAATTTTCATTTCCTCACTTCCCTTTATTCTAAAGTAATTTTTATCTTTTGCCATTAGCTTTTTTCCCTATGTTTTTGATCTGCCTGCCTTTTTCTATCTCTCTTTTTCTATTTATTATACTTTAACTCTTTTAGGCTTCTTTGTATTGCTTTGCTTATGTTTTCCTAACTGTCATTATATATCTTCTTCTTTATCATGCAATTATTTCTTTTTATCTTAAGCTCCTTTCTGTCTCTCTTCCTAACATTCATTTCCTTTCCAGATCTTCTTTTTCCTTTCTTTTACTTCACCCTTGAGGCATCCTCCTATCTCCACTTTCTTTGCTCTCCTTTCTTACTTCAGGCAAATGCTATTTATACCTTCACCCTAAGTATATTGTAACCTCATAGCTTACTCAATGTTATTATTGCCATTCTCTGTTTTACAGGCATTGGTGGTATAGTTGGCATTAAGTGGTTTTAAGTGTGTTTCTGTGTCTGGTTAGGTCAGGTATTGTACCTGTTACAGTGATTTGTCTTCCTCTCTGGGAGTGGCATTGGACATTGTGATCTCAAAAGAAAACTGATCATTAAGAATACCCCCAAATAAAACAGGAAGTAATATCCACCCTTACATATGCACAAATCAGAAACACAGGAAACATGAAAAAGCAAGGTAAAACATCTCCTCCACAAGATCATGATCCTTTGATGCTAAGAAGGCCTTTGACAAAATGTGACACTCTTTCATGATAAAAACTTTGGAGAAGATGGGAATAATAGGCAAATACCTCAACATCATAAAGGCTATTTATGACAGACCTACAGCCAGTATCAGATTAAATGGAGAAAAATTGAAGCCATTTCCTCTATGATCAGGAACAAGATAAAGATGTCCACTTTCTCTCTCCTCTCTTATTCAATGCTGTAATTGAAATCCTAGCCAGAGCAATCAGACAAGAGAAAGAAATGAAAGGGATACAGATATGCAAGGAAGAGGTCAAATTATCCTTGTTCATGGGCGACACGATCCTTTACCTAAAGGATCCCAAAAACTCTTCTAGAAAACTCTTAGACCACTGGGCACAGTGGCACATGCCTGTAATCCTAGTGGCTTGGGAGGCAGAGGAAGGAGGATTGCAAGTTCGAGATCAGAGGTAGTCTGTATAATTTAGCGAGACCCTGTCTCAAAAAGTTAACAACAGCAACAAAAAAGGGCTGGGTTTGCAGCTCAGTGGTCCAGCACTTGCAAAGCATGCAGGCAGGAGGCCCTGGGTTCAACACCCAGTACTGCAAAAAAAAAAAAAAAAAAAAAAAAAAGAGGAAAGAAAACTCTTAGACCTATTTAACTCTTTCAGCAAAGTAGCAGGATACAAAACTAACACTCAAAAATGAGTAGCCTTCCTTTACACCAATTGTGAACAAGAAGAGAAGAAATATAAGGCAGCAATCCCTTTCACGATAGCCCACCAAAACCTTAAATACCTAAGATTCAATCTAATCAAAGACCCTGAAGATCTCTACAAGGAAAACTTTAAAACATTAAAGAAAGAAATCACAGAGGCTACTAGAAGATGGAAGGACCTCCCTTGATCATGGGTTGTGAGAATCAATATTGTAAAATGGCTATACTACCAAAAGCAATTTACAGATTTAATGCACTTCCTATTAAAATCCCAATGACAAATTTTGCAGAAATAGAAAAAAAAATCCAAAAATTCATATGGAAACACAAAAGACCAAGCACAGCCAAAACAATCTTAAGTTGCAAAACTAGTGCAGGTGGGATCACAATCCTGACTTCAAATTATATTACAGGGCTACAGTAGCAAAAAGAGCTTAGTACTGGCACAAAAATAGGCTTGAGGAACAATGGAACAGAATTGAAGATCCAGAGATACATCTTAGCAACTGCAGGCACCTGATCTTTAACAAAGGGGCTAAGAATGCAAAATGGATAGAAGATAGCCTCTTCAACAAATAGTACTGGGAAAATTGGATATCCACCTACAGAAAAATGAAAGTAGACCCACACCTCTCAATTTGCACAAGAGTCAACTTGAAATGGATAAGGGACCTCAACATAAAACCTAAAACCTTAAAACTACTAGAAGAAAAGATAGGAAGCATGCTCCAACATACAGGAATAGGAAAGTATTTCCTTAATGAGACTCTAATCTCTCAGGAAATCGCACCAAGAATTGACAAATGGGATTACATGAAATTGAAAGGCTTCTGTACAGCAAAGGAAACAACAGATTTAAGGAAGAGCTCACTGAATGGGAGAAAATCTTCACATTCTATATATCTGACAGGACTAATTTTTAGAATTTACAAAGAATTTAAGAAAGTAAATCCCAAGACAACAAATAACCCAGTACACAAGTGGGCAAAGGAAATCAACAGACAGTTCTCAAATGGAGAAGTTCATAAGGCTAAGAAACACATGAAAAATGCTCAATATCAGTAGCCATTAGGGAAATGCATATCAAAACAACTCTGAGATTCCACCTAACTCCAGTAAGAATGGCCAAGATCAACAAAACAAATAACATGCTGGCAAGGATGTGGAGAAAAAGGAACCCTCTTACACTGCTGGTGGGACTGTAAATTGGTTCAACCATTTTGGAAATCAATATGGAGATACCTCAAAAAACGAAAAGTAGAACTGCCATATGACCCAGCTATATCACTACTGGGAATATACCCAAAGGGAGACAAGTCATTATACCACAGAGACACTTGCATCTTCATATTCAATGCAGCACTCTTCACAATAGCAAAGATATGGAACCAACCAAGATGCCCATCAACAGAAGAATGGATAAAAAAATTATGGTACATATACACAATGGAATATTACTCAGCAATAAAAAATGAAATAATGTCATTTGCACCAAAATGGATAGAACTGGAGAATATCATATTAAGTGAATGAACACAAGCTCAGAAAGAGAAATACCATATGTTCTTGCTCATATGTGGGAGGTGAATCTTACTTAAACAAAGAAAAAACCCCAAACATAAGCTGGTATATAAAAAGCACAGTTAAACTTAGAGAAACAAGGTTGTGGAAGGGAGAATGGGGAGGAGAAAAAATGTAAAAGGATAAAGGGGGAGAGGATAATCTCAATGTAAATGATGCAACTTCATGAGTACATGGGTAAAATAGGGGAATATAACCCAAACATGCATACTAGTTTTACTATGTCTTTGTCAAAAGGTTCTATAAATTTTGTAAGTTGATAACAGTGTAACCAAAAGTGATGTAATACTTGCATAATGGAAAAAGCAAATGCTGTATTATTCTGTCTACCACCAACACTGAATAATAAAGGGGAAAAAATAACTAGAAGAGACAAATGTCAAAGTTCCCAACACATAAAAATGAGAAGTGTTTGAGATGGAAATGCTAATTAACCTGCTTTGCTCATTACATATTGTATACATGAATTCAATTATCATACTGTACCCTATAAAATGGTGTACAAGTATTATGTGTCAAATTAAAAAGTAATAATTGAAAGAAACAGCTGTCCACCACCTCTACGTACAGAGGTGGCCCGGCCCACCACGATCGCTCACACGACCCCACCGTGCACCCGTTGGGAGGGGACACAGCACAAGGGCCGCGCGCTCACCCATCCAGAGTCCTCGCCCACAGAGGCACGGACGAGGTCACGGCAGACGCACCACACGGCAAGAGAGCGTGCGCCTGCTCTTTCTCACCACCTCGACCCCCCTTCTCATTTTTTTTCCCTCTCCAAACTTGCCACAGCTTGCAGCGGTAGCCCTGTGGCATCCGATCCTGTCAGATCTCGGAAGCTAAGCAGGGTCGGGCCTGGTTAGTACCTGGATGGGAGACCACCTGGGAACACCAGAAGCTGTGGGCTTGGGAGAAGGACCTGGCAACCCCCTCCCAAAAATCAATCTGCCATTGAAAACCCTATGAGCAGCAGAGAAGCACTGACAATAGTGTTTCCCCTGTTGTACAGAGGGTCACTATGAGTCGGATACCGACTCTATGGCACCTAACAACAACAACAACAATTGAAGGAAACAGTAATTTTTTAAAAAGTCATGATTCTTTAACCGTTGAATCCAAAGATACTGAAGAAGTTGAAATGTCAAAGAATTTAAAAGTTTATTTATAAAAATGATCAATGACTTCAAAGAGGACACAAACATGCAAATGACTGAAGTAAGGAATCAATACAGTACTTAGGTCAGAAAGTCAACAGTGTAGAAGACAAAGTCAGTAAAATGGATGAGAAGTTCAGCAGGAAAATTGAGGCTTTGAAAAAGAACCAAACAGAAATGTTGGCAATGAAGAACTCAATAAACCAAGTAAAAAACAAAGTAGAAAGCATCAGTAGTAGACTAGACGAGGCAGAAGATAGAATATCAGCAATGGAAGATAAGGTTGAGGAAATACGACATTGAGATATCAACAAAGAAAAAAATTTAAAAAACTTGACTACAATTTTCAAGAACTATGGGAAATAATTTAGAGACCTAGCCTAAGAATTCATGGGGTAGAAGAAGGAACTGAGATAAAAACTAAAGGCATAGTATACTTATTCAGTGAAATTATAACAGAAAATTTCCCAAATCTGGGGAAAGAAATGGACATCCAACCACAAGAGGCATTTAGAACACCAAGCAGACATGACCAGGAAAGTACCTCCCTAACACACATAATAATTAAATTGCTAAGATTATAGAACAAAGAAACACTATTAAAAGCTGCAAGAGAAAGATATTAACTCACTCACAAAGGAAAACCCATTAGAATTATATCCAACCTCTCAGCACAAACTCTACATTTTAGAAAAGGATAGAGATACTACAAGCTTTGAAAATACATAATTGACAACCAAGATTATTACATCCATCAAAGTTAGTATTTAAAATTGATGGAGAAATAAAGATATTCCAAAACAAGCACATACTAAAGCCATACGTGACCAATAAGCCAGCATTGCAGAAGATACTTAAAGGAATCCACACACAGGAGGAAGAAAGACAGTATTCACCATGAGAGAACAGGAAAGAACAAACTTCATGGGAAGAGCAGGCAAACTAAAGAGAAGTAGAAAAGAATCAGACATGTCTAATTCAAAAACACCGCAAACCCAGAATATAAATAAGGGAGAAAGAAAAGAACAAATAGTGTATGAACCAACCAGGAAAACACCCAACACAAGTATCAGCAAATCTCTCTTTAATACCTAAATATAAATAGTCTTAAGTCTCCAATTAAAAGACATAGATTAGTTGACTGGACTAAAAAACAAGATTCAACAATTTGTTGTCTGCAAGAAACACATCTCACTGGGAAGGGACACCCACAGATGAAAGTAAGAGGATGGAAATTGATATACCAAGCCAAACAAACAAACAAACAAAACAACCCAGGAGTAGCAGCCATCCTATATCAGACAAGTAGACTTCAAATTAAGACTAATCCTGAGAGATAAAAAATGTCACTACATATTAATAAAGGGAACAATTGACCAAGAAAGTATAACAATTGTAAATATATATGCATTAAAGATTGATGCATCCAATTTCACTAAAAAAATACTTCTAGACTTAAAGGAACAGATAGGTCCAGATACAATAATACTTGGTGACTTCAATACCCCACTTTCATCAACAGATAGAACATCCAGTCAAAAAAAATCAACAAAGAAACTTCAGGATTAAATAATACAATAGATCAAATGGACTTGACATTTACAGAATATTCCACCAAAAGCTACAAAATACATATGCTTCTTGGCAGTCCATGGAACTTCCTCTAAAATAAATCACATTTTAGGCCATAATTTGGGCCTTAACAAATACAGAAAAATCAAAATAATTTCATGTATTTTATCAGACCATAATGGAATAAAACTAGAAATGAATAGCAAGAAAAATTATAGAAACTATACAAATACATGGAGAATGAACAATATATTTCTTAAATGACCAATGAGTACTTGAAGACATCAGAGAAAAATTTTTAAATTCTGAGAATCAAATGAAAATGAAAATGCAACCTACCAGAACCTTTGGGATATAGAAAATGCAGTTCTAATTGGGGAATTTATGGTGGTAAGTGCCTACATTAAAAAATTTAAAACAGGCTCAAACAAAAAACTTAATAATGCATCTCAAACTCTTTAAAAAGAGCAAACAAATCTCAAACCAGTAAATGGAAAGAAATGATAAAGATCAAAGCAGAAATTAATGAAATGGAGAATAAAATAACAATAAAAAGAATTGATGAAACAAAGAGCTGGTTCTTTGAAAACCAAGAGAGAGAAGACTCAAAGACAATTAGAGATGAAAAAGGGAACATTACAACAGACATCAACGAAATCTGGAGAATCATTAGGAAATACTTCAAAAAACTCTGTTCCAAAAACCTGGAAAACTTAGAGATGGATAAATTCCTGGACACATATGACCTGCCAAAATTAAGTCAAGAGGATATAAACAACTTAAACAGACCTACAATGAGCAGCAAGATCGAAGCAGTAATAGTTTCCCAACAAAGAAAAGCCCAAGACGAGATAAATTCACTGCTGAAATCTACAAGACCCTTAAAGAAAAATTAACATCAATGTTCCTCAAATTATTCCACAAAATACAAATGGAAGGAACGTTACCATGCTCATTCTATGAAGCGAGTATTATCCTGATAGCAAAACCAGATAAGGGTACATCAAAAAAGGAACATTATGGACCAACATCCCTGATGAACCTAGATGCAAAAATCCTTAATAAACTATTTGCAAATCAACTTTATCAACACCTTAAAAAGATCATACACTATGATGAAGTCGGTATCATTCCAGGGGTGCACAGCTGGTTCAACATATACAGGACAATAAATGTGATATGGCATACAAACAGACTCAGAAATATAAATCACACAATGCTATCAATAGATGTAGAAAAGGCCTTTGAAAAAGTTCAACATCCTCTCATGGTAAAAGCCTTGAAGAAAGTAGGAATTGAAGGAACATACCTCAACATAATGAAAGCAATATATGAAAAAACTATAGGCAACATCATACTAAATGGGGAAAACCTGAAAGTATTTCCCCTAAAATCAGGATCAAGACAAGGGTGTCCACTGTCTCCACTACTGCTCAATGTATTTACTGGACTATTGGCCACAGCAAGAAGACAATAGAAAGAAATAAAAGGAATACAAATAGGAAAGGAAGAGGTCTAATTATCCCTATTTGCAGATGACATGATCCTATACTTAAAAGATCCTAAAAACTCCACCAGAAAACTCTTAGAGCTGATAAACACTTTCAGCAAGGTAGCAGATACAAAATTAACATACAGAAATCAATAACTTTTCTTTATACAAATGATGACTAAGTGGATAAAGGAATCAGTAAAATAATCCCATTCATAACAGCTTCAAAACAAAATACCTGGGGATAAACCTTTACAATGAAAACTTTAAAACACTAAAGAAAAAGATTGAAGATGACACTCAAAAGTGGAAAGATCTTCCATGCTCATGGATCAGAAGAATTAATATTGTGAAAATGGCTGTATTACCAAAAGCAATCTACAGATTTAATACAATCCTCATCAAAATCCTAAAGACATTCTTCAGAGAGATAGAGAAAAAATCCTAAAACTCATATGGAAGCACAAAAGGCCTCAAATTGCTAAAGTGATCTTGAGCAGAAAGAACAATGAAGAGGGCATTACAATTTCTGATTTCAAATTCTACCACAAAACTATAGTAACAAAAACTGCATGGCACTGGCACAAAAACAGACATGTAGACCAATGGAACAGAACGAGGATCCAGAAATAAACCCATGCAGCTTCAGCTACTTGATATTTGACAAAGGTGCCAAGAACAGAGGTTGGAGAAAAGAAACCCTTTTCAATAAATGGTGCTGGGAAAACTAGATGTCCTCATGCAGAAGACTGAAATTAGATCCCTCTCTTTCACCTTGTACAAAAGTCAGTTAAATATAGGGAAAACACTTCAAGACAGGCATAGGAAAGTACTTTCTGAATAGGACCCCAAAAGCACAGAAACAATAGCAATAATTGACAAATGGGATTGCACAGCAAAGGACACAAATATCAGAATGAAGAGATCAGCCTATAGGAGAAAATCTTTGCCAGCTATACATCAGACAGAGGATTCATATCTAGAATATATAAGAGCTCAAAAAATTAAACACCAAAAAACCAAACTATCCAATCAAAAAATGGGCAAAAGAACTGAATAGACTTCTCAAAAGACAAAATACAAATGGCCAACAATCTATGAAAAAAATGTTCAACATCTTTGGTCATCAAGGAGATGTAAATCAAAACTAAACTGAGATACCTCACTCCAGTCAGAATGGCTACCAACAACAAAAGAAACAACAACAAATGCTGGCGAGGATGTGAGGAGAAAGGAATCCTTATAAAATGCTGGTGGGAATGCAGACTGGTGCAGCCACTGTGGAAATAAGTATGTAGGTTGCTCAAAAAAATAAAAATAGAACTGCCATATGACCTGGTTATACCACTCCTAGAGGCTGGGATTTAGCTCAGTTGGTAGAGTGCTGCTCTGCAGTCTCTGAGGTCCCGAGTTTGATTCCCAGCATCACAAAAATGGGAGAAGGATATGGCAATTCAGCCACTGAAAACCCTATGAGGGTCATTATGAGTCAGACACAACTCGATGGCACCTAATAACAACAACAACAGTAACAACAACAACAACAACAAACCACTCTTGGGTATATATCCATACAGATACCTATTCACCCATGTGCATTGTGTTATTCATAATAATCAAGATATAGAGTCAACCTAGGTGTCCATCAACAGATCAGTGGTTAAGAAAATTGTGATATATATACACCATAGAGTTTTATTCAGCCATGAAGAAGGACAAAATTATGGCATTTGCTGGTAAATGGATGGGGCTAGAGATCATCATTTTAAGTGAAATAAGCCAGGCCTTTTATATATGGATGTTAGACTTCAATATATATTCATTATTAAAACATAGATCATGAAAGGTGGAACTTAAGTAGGGAAAGATAATGGACTAAAGAAAAATGGGAAGGGGGGAAAAGAAAGGATAATGGGAGAAAAGAAAGGAAATATCACGTATGTTGCTTTTATGGCAAAATGGGGATGTATGTATAGATTTGTTGTTGTTGGATGCCATCAATAGATACACTCAAAAAAGGGCACAGGTTTTAGTTCAGTTGGTAAAGTATTCCTCTGTGTGCTCTGAGGCCCTAGGTTAGATCCTCAGCACAGCAAAAATGGGACAAGGATCTGGCAGCCCATTCTTGAAACAATCCCCAAACAATGAGCCATTAAAACCCTATAAATGGCAGGGAAGTACACTGGCATAGTGCCGGGTATGGCACAGTGTTGGGGAGCGCTTCATTTGGTTGTACATAGGGGTGCTATGTGATGGATTCAACTCGATGGCACCTAACAACAACAACTTCAAAAAAAAAGACATGCAAGTAAGGAGAAGGGAGACCATTGGTAGGAAGGGAGGGAATGGAGGCTGGGGTCATGAGAGGGTAAGGGGAAAGTGAACACGAGTAGTGTACAATGAAATGCATGTATGGACATGTCATAATGAGACCCATTAAGTTGTATATTAAAAATTACCAATAAAAATTTTAAGTTAAAAAATAAAACAAAGTCTCTCCAAAAGAAAGGTTTTATGAAGAATTATACTCATTTAAATGTGAAGTACACTACAATGCAACTTTCTCAATGGCTACTACAGATTTGGCTAACAAAGCTTTGCAGTTTGGACTTCCCTCATCTCTATTCATACTGGCTTTTTGTTGTTGTTGGTTCAGTACTGGGGACTTAGCCCAGGCCTCCACATGCTAGGGAAGTGCTCTATAGACCTTGGCTTTTAATCAGAGTTTACTTGCGAAGTTTTAAGTCAGTAAACAGACTTTTTACATGGTCACTCACCAATCAGACATGGATCACACTTTTCCAATACATTTTGCTTTCGTTCTGATTCCTCAAATGATGTAGTTGGTTCAAAAATTTTGCTTTCACTATCTGCAGTATGGATGTCCTGCTAATGAAAGAGAATTTTACACTTGAAGAAGCAAAACACACCTCAAAAATATACACTTTGAAGATTGTTAACATTGACATAAACACCACAAAGTTTGAATACAATTTTATAAAGATCAAAACTCACTTCCTTTGAAGAAAAAAATAGTGACTTCATGGAATGCTCTGAATCTTTTTCTTCAGGTGATAATAGAGATTTTGGAAGACAGCTTTGATCAACTTGAGGTGCCACAGCACCTGTGCCAGACATAACAACATCCTGTGGTTGTAGGGACCCATCAAAGATCTTCTGTGAGTAAGTAATGAGGAACTCTACCAACCGTGCCTGATTTGAATATTCAGCAAGGGAAGAGATGGTGACAGGAGCAGTTGTGGGCCTTGGCCTAATGAGACTTGGTCCAAATATCACCCCCAAGTTTTTTGAGTTCATCTTGTTTTCTTCTGCATGATCTACTACCCTGCAAAGTAGAATATATAAAGCTGTATGAGACTCATTTATTAGAGTTCCTTTCTTCATGGTAGTTTACTATAGGTTGGGAAGGGTGAAGGAAAAATGGACTGCAAAGGTCTAGGAAAAGTTGGTCAAGTTTGGGAGGAGGGTCTAAGAAAAAAACACATTTGATTAAAATATCTACTACACACCAAACTGGGTTTCACAACTGTATTAAGAACAAATCCACATAGAAGGAACTACTGAAATTTTACTAGAAAAAAAAAAAAAACCTTTAAAAATTACTTCCAGCCAGGCACAGTGGTGCCTGCCTGTAATCTCAATGACTTGGGAGATGGAGGCAGGACAATCACAGGTTTGAGGACAAAGGCAGCCTACATAACTTAGTGAGATCCTGTCTCAAAATTAAAAAAGGAAAAAATAGGTTGGGGGTATACCTCAATGGTAGAGTGGTTGCAAAGCGTGCAAGGGCCCTGTGTTCCACCCCCTAGCACCAAGAAATATTATTTCTATTTCAGTACATGGTATATTCTCACAGGTCCTTATACTAGAAACTGAAACATCACTGCCAGTTTTTCTTACTGCCATAGCTAGTTTTCAAGCCTAGTTGGCCTTCTCTCCTAAAGATCTCTATTCTATTGCCATTCTCACACTCTGGCTTTATTTCAAGCACTCATTCTCTTTTATTTCTATGATTATTCAAGGAGACCTGTATGGCAGTGAAGGCCTCCTTTCAACCCATTTCCCATATTTCTGCCAGAAAGAGCTAACAGGCCAAATTTGAGAATGTTAAATACTCGGCTTAAAATTCTTTAGTGGATATAAAGGCAAGATAGTAAACTCACCTGTTCCATATGCAAGATTTTCTTTTCTTTCTTACTCTTTCTCTCTTTCTTACTCTTTCTTTTCTTTCCTTCTTTTCTTTCCCCTCCCTCCGTCCCTCCCTTCCTCCCTTCCTTCCTTCCTTCAAGCTATGCAAGTGCTCTATCATTGAGCTGCATCTCTAACTGCTTTTAAAATTCTGAGACAGGGTCCTAATATGTTGCACAGGCAGCCTCTGGCCTTGATTTCACAATCCTGCTTCAGCATCCTAGGTCAGTGGGATTATAGGTGTGTACTAGGGCATCCAGCTGCAACATTTTCTTATGAAGCCTCTAGCTAATTTAGTTCCTGATACTACTTGCTATATTATAGCTTAACCAAATTACTTGTATTTCCCAAATGCAAATCTCTTTAATCTTCATGTTTGTTGTTTTTTGCTTAGAATGCTCTTATGCACATTCTTTGTCCACCAAATAACTACTGAATTTTTAAAGTGTGACTCAACAGCTGCCTCTTGATTTATCTTCATCCCCCAATCTTCCTCTGCATGTTGTACACAGCTATTAGATTAAGAATGATGCTGTACTGTCCCCCAATATGAAAAGCCTAGAGATGGCAGAGACCCTTATGTTTCCATCCTTGTTTCCCCAACCAGAACCTGGCACACAGGAGGCATCTAAGACAACAATTTGGTTGCATGAACACACACTCAATTCTCTAATACATAAAAATGAAATTTATTTTAAAAACAATATCACAATGATGTGAATGCACCTAACACTGCTGAACTGCACACTTAATAATGGTTAAGAAGATAAATTTTATTTAACAAAAACTATTCTCCCACTAATGGATGCTCTACTTATATAAAATTCTTACCGCTTAAGATGTACTATGAGGTAATGAAGACTGTTAAAATTTGATGCTGGCAATTGTCTTAGAAGATCCTTGCTTTTTAGAAGAATTCGGTTTATTTCTATACACATATTTGGGTATTTTTTATCCTCAGGGCTATCTTTTTTTGTCTCTTGCTCTTCATTTACATGTTGGATCTCTTTTGCAAGGTCTATAAATTCCTTGTATAATCGGAATAAAATAAATGGTTCTGGAAGCTAAAGAAATAAAATTACATTAGGAATACCATTTTTTTTTCCTGTTAATAGTCAACTATTATTGACAGCTGCTCAATGATTTAACATGTCCCTTTAGATTAACAAGATTTAAAGTAAATCTTTAAATGTACATGTTTACTACAAATGCGACCTATAAAGTTAATCTGAAATCATCACCAGATATTATGTTTATATTAACAAGTTAAATGATAATCAGTAAAATTCTAAACCTAAAGCTGCATATGGGTTTTTAAAAACTCTGATATATGCTTTATTATGTTCATGAATGCCCCAAAGTTAGCATGATCATCAACTGATTTATTGAAACACACCCAGAATAATGCACCAAATAAGTCAAAAAATTAGAAAAAGCTTATTGCTATGGAAAAGAAAGAACAAACAAAATCCAATAGGGCCCTCATGTTTTAGTTGGGCTAGACTGAAGATAAGCACGAGATAATATGACCTGCAAAAAACACACTATCAACAGCCTATCTAATTTTTAAATACAGCTTGACTTGCCATGAGTAGGTCAAAAAAGAAAGTTCCTTTCCCAAACTAGCAAATGCCCACTGCCATAATGAGTTTCAATGTTTCCACTGTCCTGAAATGGAAAATGTAGTGTCTCTAGTCACCTGATATCCTATACGGTCTGTGGAAAGGTAGGTGACATCTTGAGATCAATTTCTAGCATCACTGTGGGATCTGAAGAAATCACTTAACTTTTTGGAGCTTTGGGTTTCCCATATGGTGAGTGAATAGAATGAAGGCTGCTCTCTAATACTATTGTGAAACTTGAACACATGAAAGTCTTGGTCATACAGTATTCCTGAGACAGAATGGAATTACACAGTATTGGACCCCATTCATGTCCTCTCCCTGACTCGCTCGATAAGATAAAGGCTGACACATGAGACTTATAGTTATTTGAAGGTGCTCAGTTCAACCTCTCTTTCTTATTTGAGGGTTCTGCCAAACATGATTAATGACTATCAATACTTTCCTGGGCTAACATGGCAGATCTAACAGTTATATTTAATTTCTTTCCTTCCTGTAGCTCACTAAAATAGAGTAAGCCCATAAAGCACCAGGAAAATGAGAGCGTAGACAAAAGCAGTATCTCTCAAGCTGAAGAGCTGGTGAATTAGTACTGACTCAACCCTTCCAAGAAAGCTTGTCCCTGAAACTGTGAATTGAAATGATTTACAGAAGTCTAAGGAGACCTGGACTATCAACACTAGGTCTTCTGATCTTAGGGAAGGTTAGATTATCTGAGAAGGCTTATCTCTAGATCTTTGTCTCCACTTTATGTTCCTCAGCAACTCTTTCCCCAGAAATCTGGAGATTTTTCCTCTGGGCGATATAAAACAGAAGGTGTGTGGATGGGCAATGCCAAACACAAAGAACAGATGGGCAACTGTCTGAAAAATGGAGCTTTGTTGGCTGCATGCATGCTGATGCAGAGATCCTATAGCCTTTCTATTTTCTTTGGCTACCAGACTACTGGCACCACATTTCCAGGTGAGGGAAGTTGTTTCTCTGGGGGAATCAGACCAGCCCAAGAGCGGGGATCTAGAGATGCATACACTAGCTATTTCCCAAAGAGTCCACTGGCAGCACTCTATAACAGTGATTCAAACCAGTGAAAAACTGGGCTCAGGTACAAATATAGGTTCAGTGTATTAAAATTTAGAGGGTTTGGGTTTGGTTAGAGTTTAAATCCTATGTATTTAACAGAACCTGAACCTGATCCTTGAACCTGTTTGGTTCAGAAACTTAAAACTTTTTTTCTGAATCTGAACCTAAATCCAAACCCAGTGAAAAACTGGGTTCAAGTTCAGTTTTTAATGTGTGTGTGTGTAGCTATTTTCTTATACATAAAAACTGAAAAAAATTGAAAAAAAAATTATTCATCTATCTATAATAGGCCCAAATCATTTTTGCCCTTGGCTCATGACCATGTGCTGATTAAATTTCTTTAACTCTTCCATAAACTGCTGCCTGAAGCCATCTATTTCACTCCACAGATGTGTTTTCTTTGGACCTACTCCTGCAAACTGGAGGTAGAACAGTGAACACAGATAAAGATAATATAGCATAGTCTACTCCCTGACCAAAATCCTGTTAGATCTCTAGCACCAGCTTACAGGACAGTTCTGCCTGATGCCCTAAGTATGAGGAACTTCATGGCCTTGCCCACTGATCTCCCAAAACAGCTACTTTGAAATAACGATGAAGGCAAAGCCAGACTGTGCTACCTACTGGATCTTCGTATAACACTGACCTTTCCTTACATATACAGAACTATGCTTTCAGGTCAATTTCTAAAATTTAATGTTACAAAAAACTAACACATGTTATTTATTTATGTTTTGGGAAATGTTCATTCCTTTCACATGGTTAGGAAAAACCACCTCGGTGGAGTTGGGAGGCTGCAACTTGGAAGAGACACACTGAGGTCTTATATGACATATAGTAATAGTCTATTTTCTTAAGGTTGGTGATGGGAAGAGAGTTTATTTTTATTATTATTGTTCTTTATAATGTATGTACATTTTATGCACTCTTTGATCTATACATTAATAATCAGAAAACCGTGGTATGGTCTATGCTAATGAAAATATGGGTGTAGCAAATGTCATAAAACAAATGCAAATCATATTTTTATTCTTTTTAATTTAATGGTAGATTTCAGGAATAAAAACTTTACCTGTCGAAGGTATAATTTTAAAACGTCACAGATGTCATGTGAACTAAATTCTGAAATGTCTACCAAGTGCATTCCATTTTCCAAAGCTTGACACAGTTTTTCAGTTTTTAGTTTGTTTCCACAAACACGATAAATTCCCTTCGATAGAAAAGGAAAAAACTCTGCGTTAGTAAAAATGGCTAAATACAGACATCTAAACATATTTGATGTACCTACTTCAATTTTTATTAGTATTTCAGAAAAGAAAAAAACCCATTCAGGGCCAAAATAATTAACATTTTCCAAATAAATGTTGAATAATTTCAGTTGTTACAAACTGAGAGTACTGTTTTCCTTTAAAGTCTCCTTTTCACAAGAACAAATCACATAGGCATTCATGTTTTTAAAATTTTAACAGTTATAACGTACCTGTAGACACAAGGCTCTATTTTCAATCTCTGAGGCACATATTTTAAGTATAAAAGGGATGCCATCTGGTTCCTTTTTTGCAATTTGTGTGAATTCTGCTCCAAATAAGTGTATTTTTCCCAGAAGTTTCTGATGACCACAAATGATGACTAAATTCTCTAAACATTTTCGATGACAAACAAGGAGACACTACAAGAAAATGACAGTTTAAAACTGGTTAACTTACCTTATAACTATTCACAACTGGGCAAACTATAGGTAGACTGCTAACATAACAAAAGTGAACTTAAAAAGTATTATTTGTGGTGTCTGAAAAACATTTAACAGTACAACAAAGTGTAATACTATGGAAGATATAATGTGGTACAATTTATTAAAAATATATTTACAGAAGATTCTACCAAGTAAAATCTTAACAAAAAATATGGCAAAAAAAGTAAAGAGGCTAATACAATTCCCAAAAGATCTTACCTCTTCACATTCAACACCTTGGAATACTACAATGCCTTCACAATCCCTACATTTCGTGGGGGATCTCAATTTGCGAAACTTGTGAGTGAGAGCTGCCTTTGACATCAGTGTTTTCTTAAACGTTCCAAGGGAATTGGGTCCTTGTAACAGAAATGTGAGTATATAAGAAATGCAAGATGACAAAAGAATTACATTATATGATACTGCATTATGAATAATCTTTATACTTTGCAATCACCAATATATTACAAAAAGATATTACTTTGAGTTTCTAACATGAAAATAAGCATCGAATTTACAGATCTCTTATAAACCACACACTTTTATCAAACATTTTAGACATGAGTAACAATCACTACCAAACCAGTAAGATAATTCTAAGATGCCATGGCATAAAGTTTCTAGAATCAATAAATTCTTAATAAATGCTTAATAAATGCTTTTATTAAGATTCCTTTATAAGAGCAGGTAATATTATGTTATTATGAAAAAACACTAAATACTTCAAAGGAAAAGAGCTGTATGAGGCCAATGTGTTAGCATTATCTGCATTAAGGATACAGTTATTCTTAATTCTTTATAAAAGTATAGATAATACTAGCTGGTTATATTTCTATATCACATGGGAAGTAAAATATTCCATTAATTTAGGAAATTACACCAAAACAGGTATCTGGGAGGCATTAAATATACAAAACTAATTTATGAATCTAATTCAAGTTATTAAGGTAATTGACTTTACTTTTATATCTTTCAATATCCACAGCTTTCCTTGTCCTCAAGAAGTACACTTATCTGCTTTTCCTGCTTGGCTTCTTGCATTGTATCTTTTTTGATGGCCGTACTGAGGGTCTTGCACATACCAGACAAGCATTCTACCACATTGAACCATGCCCTCAGCCTCTACATTATTTCTTTAGAAAGAGCTTTTTCAGAATTTCTCATGCATTGCTACACTTTCACAGTAAGTTACTATGTTGGGTTTATGAAACAGCACATATCTAGCCTAATATTTTAGTAGCATGCCCATACATTTTAGATCTAGTAATTTTGCTCCTTATTCTTATATGTGTATTTGATAAATACATTATCATATAAATACATTATCATACCTGTAGACAAGAGGTATAAATACATTATCAACCCATACTTGTATATAACTATTGGGATATACTTAAGTTACAATGATGGCTTTTATTTAATACATAGCAAAGTAGTAATTCTTCAAAATTATATTATTTTTCTAATATCACACAGTGCTACTACTACAATTGGTTTAGTGGGTCTTAATTCAGATGAATACAATACCAGCATCTGAAGGGGAAGGTGGTTCTCTTTCATCTAGATCATCTGCAGAAGACATGGTTCCACTGGATGGAGTTCGTGGAAGTTTTCGATGAAAGTCTCCTAAAAGAAAATTGTGGATTCCATTACCCGACCATTTACAGTAGAATATGAGAAATGAGTAATGACAACATTTTTTAGAATTATGCAAGTCATGCTATTTTATTAGTTTAAATGTAAAAATTTGCTTCTATTCTCATAATCTGGATAACAGGGAATTATGATGTTCATTCCTGGGAACAAAAGGAATTTAACCAAATCTGACTTTTCCAGATAAATTTAATACTTAGGTCAATATATTCTAATGAGACCTTACTACCAACTTTTGACAGTAAGTACTAGAGGGTGTAAGCTCCACAAAGATAGGTGTAGCATTTTCTAATCATGTTTTATTTCTAATATGTGGCAGAGAAGCTAGCATTATAGTAAAGCTGTCACTAGATATTTGTTGAATTGTTATAGTAAATGTATACAATACATTCTAAAGCTTTCTAAAATATACAAAAATATTTTAATGCTGCAATGCAGTAGTAGTATTAATTCATCTTATTAGGAAGACAAGAGATAGAAATCAGGAACAACAGCCCAGTGATCCCTGCTTTGGAGCTGAAACCACCAGAGGTAAACAAGTTATGTCAGCAAAAGGCGCTTGTGTGTGTATCAAAGCATGTTTGAAAGCAGCCTGCCTAGGAATGAGGTTTATTTACTCTGCTGAAATTGTAAACAGGTCTGTATCTAAATAAAGAATTTACTTTAACTCAAGGCCTTACTAGTCTTAGCTTCAGAATTAGTAATGCTTTTTTACAAATGATTTTAAAAACATTCTCCCCCCAAAAGGATCCTTCTCTTCTCCATTCTTAAAGGTGATTGTCTAGATTTTTTTGCTATGAATGTGTTCCTAATAACTGAGAAATCACAAGGCCACACGTTCCATTTTAGAACTATTCTAATTATAAAATATCTCCCTTATATTACTGAGCAAAAATATGCCTCCCCATAAATCCCAGCTTTGGTCATATTTTTTTTTTTTTCCAAACAAGCAAACAAGCATGCTAACACTAACCCCTTTTCACTTCCAGTATGTGAGGATAGCTGTCATGGCCTTAAATTTCCTATTTCCTGGGCAAGGCATCCCTGAGTCCTCACCCATTTACAAGGTGATCCCAATTCCAAATTTTTGTCTTTATACCATGTCTACAGGGTACCAAATAACTTAGGGTTTGCTTTAGATGGGTCCTAACTTCTGGCACTAGCTAGACTCATTTTGTTTTTACAAAGCTAATTAAGAATATTCAGTTAAATATTTAAACTCAGATCTCCAAGATGGCCCTTGAACAGCGCTCATTTAAAGGAGGTAGCAAAGTAGCAGCTGTTAATCAGTTTATAAACCCCAGTGATAAACAAAAGTAGTTTCCAACTTTAAATACAAGATACTTATCTAAATTCTGTAACATATAAAATGCTTAAAAATGGCTTTGAAATTTGAAGTGGGGTAAATCTTTAACATATCTCCCACGACTCTAGGAGGAAAAAATGTAGCCAGAAAGAATAGGACTAGAATTGTGTTTGGTAGAGGAATGAAGAAAGAATATTAAGAAAAAATCTCATGGGTTCAGATAATAGCTTCTCCTGCTAGCTGTATAATCTATAACAAGTTACCCTCTTTGAAACCACTAAGGGAGAGTTCAAAACAATTATTCTGCCTCTCTGAGGATATGAGACAATTTATAACAAACTATCTTAAAGCATATTCATAAAAAATTAATAATAAATAATCACAGGCACAAGAATTGGCATGACAACTCTTCACTATTGCAATTAACTTCAAAACAACTCACAAGACGATGATATTCATATTAATAGCATACTATACAGTAGTGGAGCTGGAGGTTAGCTCAGTTGGTAGAGTGCTGCTCTGTACTCTCTGAGACCCTGAGTTCAACCTCTGGCACCACAAAAATGGGAGAACAATGTGGTAATCCACTCCCAAAACAATTCCAAAACAATCAGCCATTGAAAACCTTATGAGGCTCACTAAGTGTTGGACCTGACTCGATGGCACCTAACAACAACAACAACAACAACAATAACACAACAACAACAAAGTACCTATCTATATTTTTTTCTCCTTTTTATGCCTTGTTGTTGTTGTTAGGTGCCGTCGAGTCGGTATTCAACTCATAGTGACCCTCATAGGGTTTTCAATGGCTGAGTGTTTCAGGATTGCATTGGGAGTGGATTGCCAGGTCCTTTTCCCATTTTTGCGGTGCTGAGAATTGAACTCGGGACCTCAGAGACTGCAGTGCAGAGCTCTACCAACTGAGCTAAATCCCAGCCCATATTTTTTATGCCTAAGACAGTTCAATATAAAAACATGCTAGTTAAAAAATACCCTAAATGGGCAATTCTAATCTTTCATCGAATTTTCATGCTAGATTTAAATATTTATGTACCTGGACTTATAGATTCTGAATCCAGAGATCTAGATTCACTGCTTCCTCCAGTACTCTCAGAGTCACTAAACATCCCAAATGTCCATGATCTTATGAAAGAAGGACCTTTAAGAAAAGAATAAAGTCAAAACTTGGTTACACATAGATTTCATAGGATAAAACAGTGACAATATATAAAATGAGACAATTCAAATTTCTTTAACAATGACTAATTTTGGACTTTACGTTCATAGAGTTACAATACTAGGTCTGATTTTCTAATTCCAGAGCTCTAATTCATTTAATAATCACATTTCAGCAATTTTCTCTTTCATAAACTAGTGTCTAGTTTAGTACAAAAAGCTACCTGTTATGTCGGCACTGTTAGAGCACCTGTCCTCTTCAATTTTATTACAACTGTCAGGAAGGCGCACAACATCTTCTAAAGAGTCAGCAGGTCTGTATCCAGACGTCTGGGGACTATTTGTTAATCGTTTATTTACATTTCTATGGAAAAAACACAAAATCTCAGCACTAATAGTCTTATTCCATATTCAGAAAAAAGTTTGTTAATTTAATAAACATGGAGTAATTAAGTAGCTAAATATTGAGAACAAATTATATGGTTTAACTTCTTTTAGAAGACTTGAATAAAAATTTTAAATTATACTTATTACAGCTGAAATACGGGAAGGAATAGCAACAGTATATTAAATAATTTATGCCATGATTAAACTTTTCAAATATAACCTCAATGGAACATGTAGGTTAAGTTTTTGCAGACATTCAAAATACCTATGGTCATCATTTGCCATTTCTAAAGCATTTTTAAGCTCAAAGAACTGAAGTCTGTGTTAGAATAGAAAGCTTTACTCTCAGGTGAGTTACATCCATTCCCTAAATTTACTTACTAAGAAACCACAAAAATATATATAAATATTTTTAAAATTTTAAAGTTAATTCTGCCAATGTAAGGTAAGACACTTCTTTATATCAGTCAGGAACTCAGCAAGTATTTTATCTATTGAAATAATTTCATCTACACATTCATTCTCACCCATCAACTTTTTCTTCTTCAGTTGAGTTTGTAGCCTTGACAAATTCACTGTATTCTTGGCCTGGGTCATAGAGTTTGGCACTATCACAGAGAGACTGTAAACTATTTGCAAGGGAGGCAACTTGTAGATGCTGCATCTGGAAGAGGTTAACTGTTACCTATGGTCACGGAGACAAAAGGCAGAAATAACTCATGATATACAGAATGCTATGTAAATGAACATTTATGTTGATGGTTACATCAATAAAAAGGCCATGAGTGAAACATACAACACTGAATATCAACTGTCAGCACGCTATGTTGCCTGATATTATGTGAGACCTAGACTGGAAATAAAAAAGTAGTTTTAATCAAGTATCTAGGAGCCATTATTCCCAACAATATTGGGTTTAAACTGTAAAGTTAAAAAACTACAACCCCATATCCCTACTGGTTCACAGTGTTAGGAGAAGGATGTGTTTTTTAGGATTCCCAGCCCTGTACTTTGATGGTCTGATCACAACTGCCTAAACTCTTAAGTAAAAAATGAGGTTGAGGGGCTCCATTTATAAGCACTATTACTTTTACTATTCTTATTTTTTCTTTCTTTCTTTCTTTTTTTTCTTTTCTTTTTTTTTTTTTTTGGAGTTGGGGAGAGTCTCACTATGTTGCCCAGGCTAGCCCCAAACTTGAGATCCTCTTGCCTTAGCCTCTCAAGTAGTTGGGTTTTCAGGCATGTGTCATGATGTTCAACTTTGTTTTCACTTTGTCAATTCTATGAAAATAGAAATGCCTTGCTACTTATAAGGTACCCTGAAGTACTCATTTTTTATAATTAGATATTATCTTGAATCTGAGCTGAGGTTTAGCTCAGTTGGTGGAGTGCTGCTCTGTCTCTCTGATGCCCTGGGTTCAATTCCCAACACCACAAAAATATGGGAGAAGGACCTGTCAGCCCACTCCCAAAACAATCAGCCATGGAAAACCCTATGGATATCAGAGAAGCACTGACTTAGTGCTGGGCATGGTACAGTGTCAGGAGTGTTTCATTCTATTGTACATTGGGTCACTATGAGCCAAACCCAACTCAACAGCACCAAACAAGAACAACAACAAAAACATCTTGAATCTATTCAAGACTCAATGGCATTTGACAACAACACAACTATAACAGCTACTGTAAAGTTCATATAATATGCCAGATTCATTCTCAGAGTTTTACATTAATTAACTGACTTGACATTCAAAAACCTAGGTTTTGGTATATCACAGTAGACAGGTCTGAGTTCTTAGTCCTCACCCACCTTCATATTTTCCTGAAGGTGGTGCCAAAGAGGTAAGAAATCATGTAAATAAGATACTTTCTGGTACTAAAAAATGCTGTCAATACTATGTAAGAGTGTCAAATTATGTAGTATGATCATGTATGTGTTTGTGGAAGGGTATTTTCAACTTGGTAGGTTAAGGAAGGCTTCTCTGAGGAGCTAACATTTGATTTAAGGTCCTGAGAAAGGGCCAGGGCAGCTTCAGGCAGAAGGCCAATTCAAACAAAAGGAGAAGGGAAAAGGCAGTGCAAAAGTGGGTGGGATAGAGCTTGTTGTGCTCCATAAGATGAAAGGTCAATATGGCTAAAACACACTCAAAGTGGTGAAGCTTCTGTTTGACACAAGGCCAGAAAGGGAAGCAGTCATTTAAATCATGGTAGAGTGTGAAATAAAGTGTAGATGGGATGCCAACAGAGGGTTTTAAGTAAAGTAGGATCTGATTTAGTCTATTCCACTCTGTCTTCTGTGTGGGGAATGTATTTAAGGGGAAAAATATGAATGAATGCCAAATTTTGATTAGTATTATGTTATTTCAAAGACTGTCAACATTTCCTCTTCATTTCTCTTGGTATATCAGATGATAGGATGAACTTCTGATTACCCTGAGTCCTTTCCAAGGTAGATGCACATTTCTCTAAGGATAGCTGACTCAGTATAAATAGAATTTGAAATGTGCACATTACAGAATAGCATTATTTGTGCCCTAACTCCTTCAAAGAAGAAAGGAAATTCAAACTGCATCTGGTACAGTTTACGTCTAGCAACTGGCTCTATCAGGGCATTCTCAGGCTAATGGTAAGCTGAACTTACTTGTTTGACTCAAAAGGTAACTTGTATGCTGGGTGATCTTAAACAAATTACTTATAATTTCTCTATATCAATTATATGAAAAAGTTAATGTTCCAATGAATCTCTTAAGAGATCCAGTTCCAATGTAGATTCTGATTTCAAACCCAAGATTCTGTACTCCTTATAGGTTTCCTAAGTAATGGCAATGTGACTGATCCAAAGACTACATTCTGAGAAGAAAGGCTTTCTAAAATTTTGTTTCTGCATCAATAAAATGAAGAATTTTATTGAATAAATGATGAAAAATAATTATATTTACCTGGTAGGATTTTGTCAGAGTTAAATGAGTTAATGCAGACAAACAGCTTAATACACTGGCAGGTACATACTCAATCTTAGCTGTCATCAGTTATAATTTTAGGTGAAGGGGATTTATCAAGGATAAATGGTTGGTCTGACTTATAAAGTAATTTCAAATCTTGGGATTTCATAATTCTTTTAAATTATTTTATAGTTCTGTAAACTAGGAACATAATCAAACTTTGGTAAATGAATAAGACATAATTTTAAATATGCAAAACATTTTTAAAGTTTCTGATTCAGAGGGAGTGGAAGATATAAGAAATAAGCAAAAGGAAACTATACTACTGAGAAAAATTTCAAAAAAAATTTGCTGAAGGACTACATAGGGAAACGGAGATAACAAAGGAGAGGTCAGTGACCTAGAAAACAGATCAGTAGGACAGTGTAGTGTTCTTCAGCTTACGAGGGGGTTCTATCTCCATAAACCCATCCTAAGTGGAAAGTACATTTAATATTCTGATAAACCTGTTGTAAAGCCAAAAAGTCTTAAAAGTCAATCCATCATAAGTTGGGGACTGTTTGTGTAAACAACCAAGAAAAAAAGATTGAGGAGAAAAATCAGAAAGGAACATCAAGACCTATAAATGAATAACAAAAAGTCTAGCATTTCAGTTACTGAATCTTATAGGAAGAGGAGAAAGAGAATGCCAAAAGAAAGAGGAGGAGGAAGAGGAGGAGGAGGAAGATGATTGCAGAAATAATAGCTAAAAACTTCACAAATTTTAAAAGAATCAAATGTATAGATACAAGAAGTTCAGTGAATTCAGAACAGGAGAAACTCAGCAAATTCCATGCCCAGATATGTTTTAACCAAACTGCTTGATAGCAACCAAAGACAAGCATCACATACAACATAAGGGAAAAATGATTTCAATGATTATGGATTTCTCATGAGAAACCATGGGGGTCAGAAGGCAGTGGAAGGACATTTTTAAGGCGATGAAAAAACAGCAATCAATTCTGCATTTAGAATTTATACCCAGTGAAAATGTCCTTCAAGACTGAGGATGAAATGAAGATATTCTCAGATGAAGGGCAACCAAGAGAATGTTGTACCAGCAGACCTGCTATAGAAGAAATGGTAAAGGAAGTTCAGTTTACAAAAGGGAAATGTTACCAGAGGGAAGATGGGACTGTAGGAATGAAAGGAAAATGAACAGAAATAGAAACTATCTGGGTAAGTATAATAGACTGTTTTTTTCCTCTTAATTCTTTATAATCTGTGTGATTGTTAAAAGCAAAAATTATACGATGGTCTGGTGAGGTTTTCAATATATATGGACACAATAAATATATGTGAACCACTATATATGAACCACCATCTATAGGGGGTAAAGGAATTTATATAGTGCTAAGGTTTGTACATTCTACTTGAAGTGGCAAAATACTGGTCCTCAGTAGACTGTGAAATACTAAGTACAAAGCCAGACTTTGTGGTGCATCTCTATAGCCCTAACATTTGGGAGATGGAAGTGGGAGTACTGTCAGTTCAAAGTCAGCCTGGGCTACATAGTGAGTGTGAGGCCTACCAGGACTAAGTACATAGTGAGACTTTGTTTCAAAAGACAAAACAAAGACACAAAATTTAAGTACAGTTGCCCCTCATTATGCATGAGGGTTGAGTCCACTACCACCCCTCGGCTAGCTAAATCATGGATATTCCAGTCTCACAGAAAACGGCATAGTATTTGCATAGTCTATGCATATCCTCTCATACAATATAGTTTTCTAAATTACTTATAGTATTTAATGTGATGCAAATGCTACGTAAACAGTTTTTGTAGTGTACTATTTAAGGAATAATGACAAGGAAAAAAGTGTATCTATTCAATACAAATGCAGTTTTTTCCAATCCATTGTTGGCTGAATCCATGGATATGGAACTCATGTACACTGTAGGCAAGTTGCTATATATATATATCTATATATATATATATCTATATCTATATATATGTATATATATGTATATATATATATATATACACACACAGTGAGTGTGAGGCCTACCAGGCCTAAGTATAGTGAGACTTTGTCTCAAAAGACAAAACAAAGACACAAAATTTAAGGACACACACACACACACAAAAAAAAAATACTACAAATACACACACACACACACACACACACACACACGGGGCTGGGATTTATCTCAGTTGGTAGAGTGCCACTCTGTAGTCTCAGAGGTCCTGAATTCAATTCCCAGCACCATAAAAATGGGAGAAGGACCTGGCAATCCACTCCAGAAGCAATCCCGAAACAATCAGCCATTGAAAACCCTATAAGGGTTGCTATGAGTCAGAGACGACTTAATGGCACCTAACAACAACAACAATACACACACACACACACACACACACTCACACACACACATTGCAATTCCTACTGTAACCAACTAAAATATACAGATACAATAAAAACCCAATATATAAATTAAACAGACAAATTAAAATGCAGATAAACTTTTCAGATAAATCAAAATGCAATTCTGATAAATAAAAATAGATTAAGGGAAACATAAGGCATAAACCAGAAGTAAAATAGTAAACCTATATTTGAACTTAAATTTTTAATAAATATAAATAAGAAATAAAATAGTAGACCTATAGGTGAACTTATATTTACATTAAATATAAGTGCTCTAAACACTCCACTTAAAGACATATTATCAAAATAGATATTTTAAAAATCAAAGATATATTATCTATATGCTACATAAAAACTCACTTATATACAATAAGGTTAAAAGAATGGAAAAATGTATCCTGATTAAAGCAATCTAAAGGAAACTGAAATAGCTATATCAATATTAAATAAAGTAGACTAAAAAGCAAAGAATTTTATCAAGCTGAAAAGAGAAATTTCATAAAGATAAAAAGACCAATTTGCCAAGATCACATAATAATTGTTAGTGTGGAAGTAACTAACAATGTTGTTGTTGTAGATCTCAAAATACATAAAGTAAAAACTAATAGAACTAAAATAAAAGCACAATATGTTGGAGACTTTAAAACTCTTTTCTCAGTAGACAGACATAGCTAAAAGGAAATAATCAAGAATATATAAGAAATAAATGACACCACAAACCCATAGGAACTGACATGTACAAAACACTCCAGCCAGTAAGAACAGAATACATACTCTTTTTTTATTTTATTTTATTTTTTTTTTTTGTGGTACTGGGGTTTGAACCCAGGGCCTTGCGTCTGCATGCTCTGCAAGTGCTGGACCACTGAGCTGCACCCCCAGCCCATTGTTTTACTTTTTGAGACAGGGTCTCGCTAAATTACGTAGACTGCCTCTGGTCTCGAGCTTGCGATCCTACTGCCTCAGCCTCCCAAGCCACTGGGATTACAGGGGTGCGCCACCGAGCCTGGCTAATACATATGCTTTTCAAGTACACACACAGAACATTCATAACTGATCTTTTCAAAGAAACAGTTTTCAGTTTCATTAATTTTCTTCTTTTTCTTTTCTCAATTTTATTGATTTCTGCTTTTCATTTTTCATTAGCTTATTTCTGACTCAATCCTGGGTCATTAAAAAAAGTATCAAATTTAACAAAACTGAAATCATACAAAGTATTTCTTCCACTATAATGGAATTAAACTAGAAATCATTACGACAATATCTACAAAATCTTCAAATACTTAGAAAATTAAATACTAAATTCCTACATTATCCATAGGTCAAAGCTTAAGTCTCAAGGGAAATTAGAAAATATTTTGAACTGAAGAAAAATGAAAGCACATTGCAAAATTTGTGGGATGGAGGTAAGCAATGCGTAAAGGAAAATTTACAGCATTGAATATTTGTACTAGAAAAGCAGAAAGGCCCCAATGAATAACATAGCTTTCTACCTTTAACAAACTTAAAAATGAAAAAGCAAAATATATCCAGAGAAAGCAGAAATCAATAAAATTGAAAAAGAAAAGTCAATGTAAACAAAAGCTGTCTTTTAAAGAGCAATAAAATTTATAAACTTCTTGCTAGATTGGAGGGGTACAAATTATCAACATCAGGAACAAAAGAGGAAATATAGCAACACCCATAGAGATAGTAAAAGGATAAGAGAATTCTATGAACAACACTATGTATAAAAATTTAGTAACAAAATGAAAAGGACAAATTACATGCAAGCTGCAAGCTACCAAAATTCACCTAAGAAGAAATAATTAACTTGAATACTACATATTGAAAGAAATTGAATATATAGTAAAAAAGCTTCCAAAATTTCAAACCCAGATATTTTCACCAGAGAATGCTACCAGGTATTTAAAGAAAACATAACACAAATTTGATATAAACTCTTCCAGAGAACAGAATAAGAGAATACTTCTCAATTCACTTTATGAAATCAGAATTACTGACACCAAAACCAAACAAAGACAGTAAAAAGGATTTAAAACAAAGACATATGACTATCTTTTGTTAATTTAATAAGAAAAAAAACTCAAGAAAATATTAGCAAACTTAATCTAGCAATATATAAAAAGAATAATGTATCACAACCAGAAGGGGATTATTCTAGGAATGCAAGGGTAGGTCAACACTCAAACATCTATGTAGCCAACCGTATTAACAGAATAAAGAATAAAACTACCAAACTGAGTATGGTGTCAACTGCCTGTAATCCCAGCACTCAGGAGGCTGAGGCAGGACAATCATGAGTGCGAAAGTCAGCATAGGTTATAAAGCAAGACTCTTTCTAAACAAACAAATAAACACTGTGTGTTCACGTCAAATAATGTAGAAAGATGTTTGATAAAATACAGCACTTATTTATAATAAAACTCTTGGCAAACTAGAAGAAAAAATTCCTTAACCAGATAGAGGGCATCTTCAAAGAACATACAAGTTGCCATCATATGGTGAAAGACTGAACGCTTTTTCCCTAAAATGAAGAATAAGGCAAGGATGTCTTTTCTTACCACTCCTATTCAACAATGTATCTAGTGTAATAAGAAAAATAAATGAAAGGAATACAGACTAGAAAGGAAGATATAAAGCTGTCTACATCGGCAGATAACAAAATTTTCTATGTAGAAAACCCCAAAGAGCTGGGTCCAGTGGCTCATGCCTGTAATCCCAGTGACAATTATGAGGCCAGAGGAAGTCTGCTTAACTTAGAGGGACCCTGCCTCAAAATAAAATAAAAAAATGGGCTGGGGGTGTAGCTCAGTGGTTAGAGTACATACAAAGCATGCATGAGGCTCTGGGTTCAACTCCCCAGTTCCCCCCCCCCCCAAAAAAAAGAAAAACCCTAAAGAATCCACAAAAGAACAAAGCTCTTACAATCAATAAGTGAGTTTAAACAAGGTTGCAAGACACGAGATCAACATACAAAAAATTAACTATATTTCTAAATGTTATTAAACTATTGGAATTTGAAATAAAATCTATATACACATAAATTGTGTGTATGTGTACATAGATTATTCATAATAACTCCAAAATAAATATATACATACACAGATTTAAATTTAACAAAACCTGTACGTGATTTATGTTTTGAAAACTACAAAATGCTTATTTTTAAAAAAGACTCCTCCAAAAGAGAGATTCATTGTTCATGGACTGAAAAAAATTTATATAATTAAGATGCTACATATATAATCAATTCTTTCATAAATTGAGCTAAGATTTAATACAATTCTAATAAAAATGTTTGCAAGATTTTTTTGTGTATCTAGACAAGCTGATCACGTGTGTATATATATGTATATATATATGTGTATATATATGTATATATGTATATATATATATGCACACACACACACACACACACACACACACACACACACACACACACACATTTTTTTTCTCAGTACTGGGGAGTTGAACCTAAGGCTTTGTGCATACTTTGCAAGTGCTTTACTACCTACCTGCACCCCAATCCCTTTTTTATTTTTTTTAATCTTGAGACAGTCTAAGTTACACAGACTGCCTCTGGCCTTGAACTTGTGATTCTCCTGTCTCTACCTCTTGAGTTGCTGGTATTACAGGCATGTGCTACAGTGAACAGCTTGATCATAACATTTTTAAAGAAAGGTAAAGGATTTTAAACACATAAAAAATTCTGAAAAAGAATAAAATTGGAGGATTTATATAATTTTAAGGCTTGCTATACAGCAAGAGAATCAAGACAGTGGGGTTTTGGTGAAAGGATAAGCAAATATATTAATGAAATAGAGAATCCAGAAATAGACACACACAAATACAGACAATTAATTTTTGAAAAACATACAAAGGCAATTTAATGGATACAGCATAGTGTTTTCAACCAATATTCCTGGATCAAATGGGTATCTATACTAACTACGTTTTTTATTTTCTGTATTTTATGATATTTTGAAATCTAAAACAGTATGCCGGCCAGGAAGATACTGGCTCTTCTTAGGCTAGCTTATTGTTAGAGACAGGCAAGGAGTCAGCTGGGATCACATCTTTCTTGCAAACCAAATCCTAAGTGTATGTTGTTGTTGTTAGGTGCCGTCAAGTCAGGTCCAACTCATAGTGACCTTATGTACAACAGAACAAAACACTTCCCAAGACTGTGCCATGCTGACACTATGTCAGTGCTTCTCTGCTATTCATAGGGTTTTCAATGACTAATTGTTTTGGGATTGTTCCAGGAGTGGGCTGCCAGGTTCTTTTCCCATTTTTGCAGTAATTGAATCCAGGGCCTTGGAAAGCACAGAGCAGCCCTATCAACTGAGCTAAATCCCAGCCCTGTACCAAGACTATGTTGTTGTTGTTGTTGTTAGGTGCTGTCTAGTCATGTCCGATTCATAGTGGCCCTCATAGGGTTTTCAGTGGCTGACTGTTTTGGGATTGCCTTGGGAGTGGGTTGCCACATCCTTCTCCAATTTTTGCGGTGCTGGGAATCAAACTCGGGACCTCAGAGACTGCAGAGCAGTGCTCTACCAACTGAGCTAAATCCCAGCCTTGTCCCCAGACTATAGCCCCAACTAACTCCTTATTTCTTACACTAAGCTAATTATTTCCTCTATCTTAAATCAACCCAGGGCCAACTAGGAAGCAACTAGAGATCAAGGAAAAGACTGAAAAACTCACATTATCTCCGTCTTAAAGCTCACCAAATTAATTATTCAGACTAGCCATCCTAAACTGTTGCCTTGCCCACTTTGCCTTTCCTAAGGAAACCCCAATAAAGACTCTTACACTCAGCTTTCCTGCTTCTGCCTGCTAACCCTGGTATTTCCTCTGGAGCCTTGTGGGATATGATGTTTTCCCTTCTCTCCAGAAATGTAAGCAATAAATCTTTCAATGGCACTGACCTCTTTGTATTGGTACTCAGTAATATCCATAAATCAAAATCCTGTAGGTATAATTTTAATATAACATCTATATGCTAATAATGAATTTCAATCTACACAAAAACTAACTAAAAATGAATCATATATCTAAATGTAAAACTATAAAATTTTTAGAAGAAAACAAAGGAGAAAACCTTGTGACCTTGGTTTAAGTGAAATACTTTTAGAATATCAAAAGCATTGACTCACATGAGAAAAAACTAATAAGCCAGACTCAATCAAAATTTAAACCTTTTGGCTGGGTGCAGTAGCACACACCTGTAATCTCAGTGACTCAGGAGGTGGAGATAGTAGGATTGTGAGTTCGGGCCAGAGACAGCCTGTGGAATTTAGGGAGACACTGACTCAAAATAAAATTTAAAAATGGGCTGAGGAAGCAGCACTTGCAAAGTATGTGTGAGGCCCTGGGTTCAACCTCCAAGTACCACAGAAAAAAGAAAAACAAATTGAAACCTTTTGCTCCCTGAAAGATACTAATTAAAATATAAAAAGAAAAGCTTTGGAATGGGAGAAAATAAATGCAAGCTCAATAATAAGAAAACAATTCAGTAAAAATTTTAAAATAACCAAAATACAGACTGCAAATAAGCTCTTTAAAAGATTCTCAATGTCATTAGTCATTCTGCAAACACAAATTAAAACCACAGTTTGATTCCACTACATATCTATTAGAATAGCTAAAATTAAAAAACAAGTAATAAGTGTCAAGGACACAGAACTGGAATTACACACTGCTGAATACAGCCAATCTGGAAAACTGGCAGTTTCTTATAAAGTTAAACATGCATTTAGCATACCAATTTGTAATCTCACTCCTAGGTCTTCACTCTAAAATATGAAAACTTATATTCAACAAAAATCTATAAACAAATATTCTTGTAGCTCTATTTATAAACTGGAAACACCACAAATGTCTTACTGGTAAACGGATAAACACTGTGGTGCAGTCATTTAATGGGCTTATTACTCAACAATACAAAGAAATTAACTAGTGATACATGCATAGCACTGATGAATCTCAAAAGCATTAGGTTGTGTAAAAGAAGCCTGTCTCCAAAGGTTATATACTAATATAATCCCATTTACAGGACACTCAGGAAAAGACCAAACTAATAAAATGAAGAACACATCAGCACTTGCCAGGGGCTGGGGGAAGTGGAGAGTCTGACAACAATGGGCAGCATGAAAAGTTTTTTGAAACAATGGAATTGCTCGGAATCCTGATTGTGGTGGTAGTTACACAGATTTATACAGATTTAAACTTGTGAACTATACATCAAAAAGGCTTGAGGTATGTAAATTTTTTACAAAAAAATATTTTAAAGAAGTACACAAAATGTGAAAGCAGGATGTTTTGTCTTCAAATAAATCATTGGGTTCAATTTCAATACTTAGTTGACTCAAGTTTTGGGGGTCAAATAGGTTTTATCAACCAAGGCAAGAAAGACAGTGGCACAGAGGCAATTTCAAATTCTCACACTTGAGTTTTAACCAAATAAATCATCAGTTTAAAGGACACGGAGAGGAGATAGATCAAAAGTAATTCAAAAAGTCAGATGAGCCAGCCTACACCTGCAATCTCAGCACTCAGAAACAAGGGCTGTAAATTAAGGGCAGTCTGGGCTACATAGCAAGATCTTGTCTCAAAAAAAAAAAAAAACAAAAACAAAAACAAAAACAAAAAAAACCCAAGGAACTTGAACTACACATCACCACTAAAAACTGAAAGTCAACACGCTCCCTTAATCCCAGGATTTAAATCTCCTAAGAATCAGGACTCATCATGCATGCATCCCTTCTGCAGATGGTAAGACTTTTCTTCCTTTTTGTCTTCAAAATACTGTAATGACTTACAGCTTTAAGGGTAAGATCACACTGGAAAACAAGTGTCCGAAGTTGTGTTAAGATTTCTCTTTTAGTATTTTCTAAATCATTTCGTCTTTCTTCAACATTTGTTACACAAACTTTGTAGTGTTCATTTGCTTCTTCTACCTTCAGGAAAATCACAGGAAAAATAACACTGATCACTAGAATTTATATTTTAAAACAAATACTTATTGCAGTAAAATTAAATTTAAATAACTGAGAAGACTTTATTCATGAAAATTGTGAATTATTCTACCTACATTTTAAATAGGATATTTCTAAAGATAACAAATAGTAATCTGTTTTGACCAGTGACTTTCAAAGATGGTCAAATACAATTTGTAATTTCTGTGTTTGCCTAGGGCTGGGATTTAGCTCAGAGGGTAGAGCGCTGTGCTGCAGTCTCTGAGGTCCTGAGTTCAACTCCCAGCACCGCAAAAATGGGAGAAGAACCTGGCAATGCACTCCCAAGGCAATCCAGAAACAGCCATTGAAAACCCTATGAGAGTCGCTATGAGTCGGATACCGACTCCAGGGCACCGACTCAATGGCACCTAATAACATGTTTGCCTATAAAATAGGCATACACTTCTATTTGAAATAACATTTTCTATTTATATTTACTATTTATCTTACAGAATTTATCAAATTATATTTCATAAATAATACAAAGCCGCAGCCTATCCTTGTTAGCAGATGCTGAAAGGAGCACACATATAACACAACGACTAAATGATGAACCTTCTGGATAATGAATTCAAAAATATTAACCTATAACCCTAAGGTGGGGCTGGGATTTGGCTCAGTTGGTAGAGCACTGCATTGCAGTCTCTGAGGTCCCGAGTTCAATTCCCAGCACCGCAAAAATGGGAGAAGGGCCTGGCAATCCATTCCCAAGGCAATCCCGAAACAGTCAGCCATTGAAAACCCTATGAGGGTCGCTATGAGTCGGATACCGACTCCACGACATCTAACAACAACAACAATAACCCTAAGGTACTTCTTTCACAAAAAAAAAAAAAAAAAAAAAAAACCCAAATTCCTAAGTTTCTTAACATAGTGGTTCTCAGAGTGTGGATTCCCATCAACATCAGCATCATTTGGGAACTTGTTAGAAATGAAAGCTGTCTTGACCCCACCCTTGATCTATTGAATTGGAAACTCTGGGAATGAGGCCCAGTAATCTGTTTGAATAAGCCTTCCAGATGATCCTGATACATGCCACAGTTTGAGACCCAAACTCTTAGCAAATAATTACTAATTCAACTTTAAAATAACAAAAAATATTACTTTTTGAAGAGCCTCCTCTTCCAATCTCCGCTTTTTTTCTAGTTGCTTATTGAGATTTTTTACTAATCCGCCACTTGAACACAGATGCTCCTCTTCTGCACGAAACATAGAAGATTTTGCTTTTTCGTATTCATCTTGACGTTGCATGCATAACAATTTTGCCTTTTTGAGAGCTGTCTCTGTCTCAAGCTGAAAAGCAAAGAGTATTAAACACACAATATGAAAGAAGCCCTACTCAACAAATCAGAAGATAACTAAGAATGTATTTTAGAAAAACTATTGTTGTTGTTGTTAGGTGCTGTCGAGTCGGTACCCGACTCATAGCGACCCTCTGCACAAAAGCGGAAACACTATTTTCAGTGCTTCTCTACTGTTCATAGGGTTTTCAATGGCAGATTGATTTTTGGGAGGGGGTTGACAGGTCCTTCTCCCAAGCCTACAGCTTCTGGTGTTCCCAGGCAGTCTCCCATCCAGGTATTAACCAGGCCTGACCCTGCTTAGCTTCGGAGATCTGACGGGATCGGATGCCACAGGGCTATGGCTGCAGGTAGAAAAACTATAGAGTATGGTAACTGGTTATACACAACAGATGAGTTAAGATGTTCATAAACAGGTACATGAATTTCCACTATAATACTAACCATTTTATTTTGTTCCTGCTTCCAAAGTTCTTTTATTTCTTTCCTTTGTTTTTCCATTTCATTTTTCCTTCCAAGTAGAGGCTGTCAAGGATATTTTAAAGAGACAAAGAAAAAGCAGTTTTCTAAAGGTATGCTGCTGTACAATACACATATATCTACACTGTACATATAAATTAATTTTTACCTGCACAAATTTGTTGGCTTGGAGAGCGGCAATTGTTTGTTGTAAAAGGTGACTGCTCTCTATGTCATTAAGAAGAGCATTGGTAAATAGAGACTGCAGTGGCATAAACTCCTGGAATTAAAAATCGAAAGGTAAGTTTTACAACAGAAATGTCACTAAAGGCACTTGCCTAGTATGCATGAGGCTCTAGGTTTGATCCCCAGCATTCCCCCGCCAAAAAAAATTTGCTCTTAAGCTCTAGTCTCACCCTGAATCGTCTTCAAAGAGAAACATATTTTTTTGCCCAGAAAAAAAATAGTATGAATGTGACTAGATGAGAAAAATACTGAAGAAAGTTATTTGTAATTAATTATAAACTAGTTAGCAAAATTAGAAACTATCAAGATAATATTTGAATAAAATTGTGAATTTCCTAGCTTTTCAAAATGAACATCCATTTAAGTTTAAAACAATTTTATTTTGTCAATAAAAAGACTAACAATTAAGTTCTTTCCTCTATGAATTGAAATTTTGTGATTTTTGCAAGGCACTATTTGGGAGATCATCTGAATAGTCCACTGTTATAGAACCCAAGAAGTTCACAGAACACTTACCTGTAGTCCAATGCTAGCTCTAGTTGCTTCTGCCAATTTTACAATATTTCTAGTGGACTCCAATTCTGAAAAGATTGAAGAAGGTATGAGAAGGTAAAATTAACTTATTTTCTCCCTCCACACTCTAAAAGTTATTTGTAATTCTCCAGTTTAAAAGTGCTCGTTAGTGTGTACCATAGTATAATGAAGCGATTTTTAATCCTAAGTACTCATCAGAATAAACTGGCAACTTTTTTCAAAATACACTTGCCTAGTCCTCACCTCTCTGAGAGATGATGGGACCGTAGCTTGTATACTGTCTCTTTCAAGGTTATTCAGATGGTTCTGATTAGCATTCCCTATTAAAAACAAATAATGTAATACCAAGAGCACAGGTTTTGGTAGATTGTATTTTCTTCTAGCTGTGCTACATGACTTTAAGCAAATCTGCTATATGACATTAGGAAAATCATCTGTCTTGCTTGTCTTAGCTGTAACATGGGGATGACCATTCTCGTTTTGCTTATGTCCCAGGTTTTGGGGGATTAAATGAGATAATGGATATGAAAACATTATTTCAACTGTAAAATACTAGGGTAACATCAGTTAATAACATGTTTCTTCTATTCTTCCATCCATTCTGCTTATACATTTATTGTTGCTTTTATCCCCTTTTACCATATTATCTAATTGCTTTTCTTTTCACTCATTAGTGTATCACTTCATTAAAGGCAGAGACAGTATTCTGTCTTTGTGCCCCTAGACCTAGTGGTTATCCCACAGCAAAGGTTCAATAAGTACATCTAGTATAAGAAAAGTCTTTTTATTTGAAGAAAAAATAAAGATTCTATTTATTACAATGAAATGACTACTAATTTGGAAACTTGATACTCAAATTTTGTATAAAATGAATCACAAACAATTTAGTTCTTACATTCTAATATAAGATGCATCTAATCAGATGCTCCAAAGGACAACTCACCTAAGTTGAGCTTTTTTTCAACCCATGACACTATGTTCTTGGTGTATTTTGACCATGTTTTAGCATATGACAAAGCCAAATCTACAGAGTCAGTGTTCTTTAACAGCACGTTATCTAGTTCTATAGGAGAAAAATTTCCTGAAAATAAAAATACTGAAATAAATGTATGTTAAATATGATCAAATAATAATTCTAAACAAAGAACATTAAGATCCCTAGATGTTCTTCAATAAAAACTGGTTTTAAAATCTTCAAGTGACAAATGTATAAAGGGCCACAGTTTAAACTTAAAACTGTTTCAAATCATACTTTATCTTAATATGTATTTCTATTATTTATCAAGTTACAAGCCTTATATAATTTTTGATCAGTCTACATCATCACATTGTCTATTTACCCAAGCAGGCTTTCCCTTTTTATTTTATATATAAAACTACATATGTCATTTTGCATTAAAAATGAGTACACTAGGCTGGGTGCAGTGGCACACGCCTGTAATCCCAGTGGCTCAGAAGGTGGAGCCAGAAAGTTTTTGAGTTTAGGGTCAGAGGCAGCATGCATAACTTGGCAAGACCTTGACGCAAAACAAAAAGTAAAGAAGGGGTTCAGAGTGCAGCTCAGTGGTAGAGCACTTGCAGAGTATGTGCAAAGCCCTGGGCTTAATCCCCAAGTACCACCAAACCAAACCAAACCAAACAACCAAAAAAGAGTATACTAAGCAAGAAGAGATTAAGTGATCCAAAACACTCATTGAAAGAAACTATAAATATTTGACAAAAGTTAAAACTACATTGGACATTACCTTTTTCATTGGATAAGTCCACCGAGTCCACAGAAATGTTTTCAAAAGTCTTATAATATGGAAGAAAACAAATTTAAGATTAGGGCAGGAGACAACAAATCTCTGCTTCAGAAATTTTGTACTCCAATATAATTCCTGCTAAAGAATTTCAAATATTTAAAACTCAGAGCCTGAGAAGTCTATTTAAATACAAGAATACTTTATAAGAATTATATGGCTTTTTACGACAGCAGTTCTCAAGAACCAACAATGAACAACCTCACTGTTTATATAACCTCATTATTTAAAATTAATGAATCCATGCAAAACTTTAAATTCTGCAGATCCCCTAAACATTAGGAAGTTAAAGAAGTAACCTAAATAGATGGCAATCTAAATAGAAGACATCTTCTGTTTTGTCCAGCCATCTCTTACCATTTTATTATATAAGGATGTCTTTGAATGTTTACTGGATAAGTTACTATAGTACTTTCTGGATTATGGAAATATTTTGTATATGCATGATCCTATAGGGTAGCTACTAGCTACATGTGGCTATTTGAACATTTAAAAAGTAGCTTGTATGTCTAAGACGTGAATTTTTAATTTTAATTATTAATTTAAATTTAAAGAACTACATGTAACTAGTAGCTATCTTACTAGCATAATGCTTGAAAACACCATCTATCAAAATTGTTAGATTTTAAACAAATTTGATCTACTTGGTTAGGCAATATAAGGTATGCAAGGATTCAATACAAAAAAGGGGTCAAAGAGATCTGAGTCTGACATCTAGCCCTATTAGCTATATAACATTGGGCTACACATTTAAGCTCATCTAACTTTAGTTTGCCCCTCTGAAAAAAGGCATAAGAACAATATTTTTATAAAACTGTTTTAAAGTTTAAAGATGATACAGGCTTAGCACCATGCAGGAGACACAGTAAGCACTATTAAATAAATTGCAACTATTATTTTTAAAAGGTATTTTTTCAAAACATTTTTTCAAATAAGTAACAACAATAATTTTATTGTTAGCATTATATCATCATGAGCTTTTAAACTCTAATCTCAAAGATAAATTAAAACTTTAATAGCGAGGTGCTGTGGTGCATGTCTGTAATCCCAGTGACTCAGGAGGCTGAGGCAGAAGGATTACAAATTCAGGGCCAGAGAAATCCAGTGAAATTTAATAAGACCTTGTTTCATAATAAGACATATTTAAAAAGAGTATAGGGGTCTAGCTCAGTGATAGACCACTTGCCTAGCATGCACGATGTCCTGGGTTCAACCCCCTAGTCCCAGAAAAAATAAATAAATGCATTTTTTAATTTTCAATAAATGAAAACGAAGTGCTAAAGAAAAAAGAAAAGAAAAAGGTTTCCTATGAAGAATCAGCATATGTGTGCATAAACAGAGGTGTAAGAACAGGAAATATAATTCATACCTAAAATTTAAATTGTTCAGAGCCTTGCCACATACATAAAATGCTTTATTATCTTTTGAAGTATTAGCAACAGTTTGAAAAGGTAAAATTAAGGAATATCCTAAATAATGATAAAACATTTAAAGATCTTAACGCCCTTCCTTGTTATTCTCCTTCATTCATCAGTGAATGGCATTAGAGATAGTCCTATTTTTTTCAGTATTATAGTACTATAACAAACACCTTAAGCCATTATTCTTAATCTGTATCATTTTAAGAAAGATTTTAAAAATTTATATTATTTTGACAAAATGTAAGAAACTGGCACATTTCCAAATATTTATTAAAATTCTTTTGGGATCTGATCATCCTTAACAGGAAATGATCAACATATGTCCTTGATGCAGTTTAAATACCCTGCATTCAGCAAAACAAAAAACAAAAAACAAACAAACAAAAAAAAGTGAACTGAAAATATTTCTACAGCTATATGTAAATCTCTAAAGCAACAACCTTCATACCTTCCTCATGTCCTATTATTCCATAGTATTTTTTCTTCCAATTGGAAATCATAAGCCCAATCTTGTGAAAAACTTATAGGGATGTTCTTAGGGAGAATTAAGACTATAGAGCTGTTAACAAATGTCTCATGGTTATAGATAACTTGTAAAATGTATAAGAAGATTAATATCTTCTTTACCTTTTGCATTATTTTTCTGTGGTAATGTCAGTAAGAAAAATGGTTAAGTATTCCTTACTAAATTTTGGACCTTACAACATAAGGACTCATCACATAAGATGCCATAGAACTATCAGACTTTCTTTTTTTAACAATATAGTTCCACTTAAAAAGTATACCCAGCTGTGTGTGCAGTGGCTCACACCTGTAATTGCAGTGAATTTGGGAGGCAAAGGCAGGAGGAACACAAGTTTGAGACCAGAAGCATCCTCAGTAACTTAGTGAGACCCTGTCTCAAAATTAAAAAATTAAAAAAAAAGGGGGTCAGCTCAGTGGTATAGCACTTGCAAAGCATGTAGGCACAAAGATGGATTCAACACGACAACACAGAAAGAAAGAAAGAAGGAAAAAAAGGAAGAAAGAAAGAAAGAGAAAGAAAGAAAGATCAACCAAATGATTGTTCCAGAAAGTGACCATGTTATCATATTCAAAATGAATTAGTTCTCCTTGCCATAATACACCAATTTGTAAACTTTAAAACTATCAAAGGGAAAGTACTTGAAATATTAAGTTAAAAATACTAAAAGTTTTGCTTTCACATAAACTTAGCCTACCTTACTTTCCCGAGAAACAGGCAGTCGTAACAATGAATCATTGCCTACATCTCCCATAAGGAAGTTTGTAAGGCTATCCAGGAAGGTCAGAAAAAGAAATAGAAAATAAAAAGACAAATCATTACACTTCTTTGTCACAGGCTTTCCATTCAATATGTCATCTAGAATAAATTGTTTTAAGAACCTGGAAAAAAAAAAAACTCCTAGGAATCTATTTACATAAACCACAGTCACCTGCAAATGGATGTTGCTTCTAAATAGCTATAAAGATACCTCCAAATATAGTAATAAATCAACACAGAATGTAGCTTTTTCCAAGTTAGGATAATATGCAAAACTAGTTAATACTTTACTTTCAATACTAGATTATGCAATATACTCTCACCAAGATACCTAGGTCCAGTTGTTTTAAATGACAGTCCTCTATTTACATATTCCCAAAGGTTACAGTAATAAAGCAACACAGAATTAGCTTTTTCCAATTTAGGATAATATATAAAACCAGTTAATGCTTTATTTTCTATACTGGATTATGCAATATACTCTAAGATACATAGGTCAGTTGCTTTAAATGATAGTCCTCTACTTACATATTCCCAAAGGTAAATGCCAAAGTTTCAATGGAAGAAAACACTTCTTGGAATAGATCGTTTTTGTTTTCTTCATTAACCTCTGTAAAGTTCACGGCTATAGAGAAAGGTTGGTTACAATCAGTGAGGTAGAAAATATTTGAAACTAGAGTTATATAAAATCTTTTAATCCTTTAAAATTCACTGTTACTTCAAGAAGCATTAAAAGATTTAGGAACTAAAATGACTAATACACAAAATGGATAGGATGTTCAAGTTCTTCATTAAGGAAGTCATACAGAAGAACGAGTTTGCATAAAGTAGCTGGCATACCAAGCTGACTACTCTATGTATTACATAAATTTGACACATTTAAAAGTGACTTAATGTGAGGTCAGTCTTGGGGTCAAAGAGTCCAGATTATACCAGATCTCTTTATCAAGAGGGTTCTGGGCTATTTTTTTTCTTACTAATTCTGGCATTTTTAAAAACAGCTAAACAGTGGTTCGGGGGCTGGGATTTAGCTCAGTGGGTAGAGCGCTGCGCTGCAGTCTCTAAGGCCCCGAGTTCAATTCCCAGCACCGCAAAAATGGGAGAAGGGCCTGGCAATCCACTCCCAAGGCAATCCCGAAGCACTCAGCCACTGAAAACCCTATGAGGGTCGCTATGAGTCAGATACTGACTCGACAGCACCTAACAACAACAACAACAACAAACAGTGGTTCATTGAATTCAATATAAAGTATGTACTTACTATGAACTACCAACAATTGAAGTCATATATACATTTGACATACCATAATACCTGTAATATAGTATGTTGTTGTTGTTAGGTGCCGTCGAGTCGGTATCCGACTCATAGCGACCCTCTGTACAACAGGGGAAACACTATCGTAAGTGCTTCTCTGCTGTTCATAGGGTTTTCAGTGGCAGATTGATTTTTGGGAGGGGGTTGCCAGGTCCTTCTCCCAAGCCTACAACTTCTGGTGTTCCCAGGCGGTCTCCCATCCAGGTACTAACCAGGCCCGACCCTGCTTAGCTTCCAAGATCTGACGGGATCGGATGCCACAGGGCTACAGCTGCAGGCTTATAACATAGTATATCACATTTAAAAAATAGTGCCTTGGAAATTTAAATTCCTATTTATTTATAGTCTTATTTCTTTTTTTCCCTTTATTTATAAATGTTGGTGGGTTACAGAGTAATAAGACTTCTGCTATTTCTATTATGTGACTATTGCACCACTTTTGGTTACACTTTCATTGACTTACATATTTTACAGAACCAGTTGATTAATATGTAATAAAACAGTATGCAATCAAGGGTTATATTCTCATCGATTTTTTCCCTTTCTCCCATTTTTCCCATGTATCTGTATAGTTTCATCATATATTTTGAGATTATCCTCTCCCCCTTTATCCTTCTACATTATTATTCCCCCTTCCCCACTTCTGCTACCTCTGCTCCCTGCCCTACTAGTCCCCTTCTCCCTTCTTTCTACTATGCTTATATTTTCTTCTCTTCTTAGATCTAAGTATGATGATTCATTTTTATAAATCTACATATATGTGGGTTTTTTTACCCTTTTAGTTAGATTTAGCTGCCCTGCCACATATGAGGAAGAACATATGGTGCTTCTCTTTTTGGGACTGGGTTCATTTGCTTAAGATGATGTTCCCTAGTTCCATCTATTTTGCGGCAAATGGTATAATTTCATTCTTCTTTATTGCTGAATAATATTCCATTGTGTGTGTGTGTATACATGCATATACATGTGTGTATACACACACACACTGCAATTTTTAATCCATTCCTCTGTTGATGAACATCTTGACTGATTGCACACCCTTGAGATTGTGCGGAGTGTTGCATTAAATATGAAAGAAGAAGTGTCCCCATGGTATGATGGCTTATCTTCCTTTGAGTATATTCCCAGGAGTTGTATAGCTGGGGTCCATGTTAATTGACACATAACTGCCTTTTGTTTACAATAGTGATATTCTGACATTTTGCACTCTGTTAATGCAAATTATGAAACACAATTAAAAATGTTCCTATTTTTAACTTCTTCTATATGCACTCTGTGCTGGGGTTTACCTCAGTTGGTAGAGTGCTGCTCTGCACTCTCTGAGGACCCGGGTTTGATTCCCAGCAAGACAAAAATGGGAGAAGGACATGGCAATCCACTCCCGAAGCAATCCTGAAACAATCAGCCATTGAAAACCCCATGAGGGTCACTATGAGTCAGATCCTGACTTGACAGCACCTAACAACAACAACATATGCACTCTTGTTGAAAGCCCAGACACAATTTACCAAGATGTAATCTGAAGGTAGAACTGGCTTTTTTTCACGTAAGTAGACCATGCTACTCACATTGGGTGTAAGGAGCAACTGGTTCCTTATCCTCAGTAGGATCTCTGCCAGTAAAGGGCAAGTAGAGAAACCAATTGTTTTAATTCTGCACGGGGAGTTTTAAATACGATTTTGGCCCCATCACCAAAGATTCAGATTTCTGAGGTCTATAATAAAGCACAGATTTTTTTCCCCCAAAGCTCACCCAGGTGATTATATTATATAAATAGGTTTGGAAAGAAAGAATTGCTGAAATTACAACCAAAATTCTACCTGTATAAGCCTTTGCAGATTTAGGAGTGAGGGGTGGGGGCTAGGTTCCAGAACTTTCATCAGATTTCTCTAAATACTCTTAATACCAACAAAAACTTATGAGTCACTGCAAATAATTTTAAGATATTCTTGGACTTTTGTGCTGGCCAAGATAGAGAAACAAGTTATACTTCTGTCTGAAACAACTAAAAAAAAATCCTGCACAAAATTTAAGAAACAACAGTTTCAAGACAATGAATTACTAGGCAACAAGAGACAGTAATCTCTGACAGCCAAGAAACAAATTGTCCCAGTTTACTGCCTATTATATAGATTCTGAAGCTACAGACTTTACCAGAGATTAAAAAAAAATGCCATTTTCTAATTTTAAGATCAATTCATTAAGAGAACATCTATACATTTATGAACCTAATAAACAGAGCTTCAAAATACACAAAGTAAAATCTGACAGAATTACAAGAAAGACATTTTTTTCTTATGCTACTCAAATACTCAAGTCTTTTTTACATGAAAAAAATCATTTTACCATATTTCTTTTTAAAGCTGCCATCCAATATAACTTACCATTTCTTCACTACCAAATCTCTATAAATAGGTTATGCTTATATTAACTTGGCTCCCAAGTTGATCTTGAATTCACTAAGATTCGTTTTTTCACCCAGTTTAATGGTTACCAGGGTTTGGAAAACTTCTTCTTAAAGGGCCAGGTAATAAATGTTTAAAGTTTTCAGGCTTGGGGGTTAGCTCAGTTGGTAGAGTGCCACTTTGTGCTAGGCCCTGGGTTTAATCTCCAGTACCACAAAAACAGGAGAAGGATGTGGCATCCCACTTCCACAAACAATCCCAAAATAATCAGCCATTGAAAATCCTGAGAGTTGAGCCAGGCAAGGTGGTGCACAG
>VMDO01000481.1:272935-290630 GCA_007922755.1 Pedetes capensis
AAAAAAAAAAAAAAAAAAAAAAAAAAAAAAAAAAAAAAAAAAAAAAAAAAAAAAAAAAAAAAAAAAAAAAAAAAAAAAAAAAAAAAAAAAAAAAAAAAGAAAATCCTGAGGGTCACTATGAGTCAGACACAATTCGATGGCACCTCACAACAACATATTCTGCTGCAACTACTTAACTCAGATGAAAGAACTCACAGATGATACATAAATGAATAAAAATGACTCTGCTCTAATTAAACTTTATTTACAAAATAAAGGCCAGAATTGGTCCACCAGTCCTAGTTTCCTGACTCCTGAGTAAGAAGATAGGTTCCAAAACCAGTCTGCCTAGGTTAAATCCTAGCTGTCTCTGACTATACTTCCTCACCGATAAAATGGAGATATTTATTTACTGACCATTTTCTATGTAACAAGCTCTGTTCTAAATTCATTTAATCCCACAACTAGCTATTATTTTCTTACAGTACTTACTACTGGACAACATTGTTAACAATAACCTCCCATCAGTGAAAACTGGAGGCTTTTTTCCTAAGTCTTCACCTTACTTGACATTTCTACAATTTTTAACACTCCACCACTGAGTATATATATAGAAGCTTGGACAAATGTCAGTCTATGCCTTAGTTTCCATATCTACAAAAGAAGAGTTGAGACAACAATGGCATTAACCTCAAATCGTTGTGAGGATTATGTGGGATAACCCATGTAAAGTATATAGTATTTAACAGTATATAGTATTTATACTGTATATAGTATTTAACAGTATATAGTATTTAACTGGTATAGAGTATGTTGTTGTTGTTAGGTATCCTTGAGTTGCATTCAACTCCTAGTCACCCTAAGCACAAACGAATGAAACACTACCCACACTACCCAACACTGTGCTATGCATATGGTCTTTTTATGTTTGAGCCCATTGTTGCAGACACTATATTTCTTCTAGTTTTGAGCCATGCCACATCAGCAAAAGGAGGCCTCAGAGGCTTTATACTCCTTTCCTGTCATTAAGGTCAACTTTACTTTGAGGAGGCAACTCTTTTCCAGTTGTTTCCTGAATGCTTTTCAACCTGGGGGATGATTTTCTGCACTATATTTGACAGTGCTTCCCTGGTATTCACAGGATTTTCAATAGCAAATTGTTTTGGGAGTGTGCTGCCAGGTCCTTCTCCCTTGTCTGTCTTCATCTGGAAGCTCATCAGAAACCTGTCCACCATGGGTGACCCTACTGGTATTTGAAATACTAGTGGTATACCTTTCAGCATCACAGCAACATGCGAGCCCATACAGCATGACAACCTGACAGACGTGTGTGGGGGGGTGGCTTATAGTACAGTCAGTCCTAAATAATGCCAGCAATAATTACTATAGTTCTATTTCTATCTGTAGGTAATTTATTCTGCATAGCCTTCCCCACTCAGTCTAAACACTTCATCTTGGCTTTCTTCTCTATTATCCCCACAGAATCTCATCTACTTCTATACCTTTAAAGGAATGAATCCCTAAACTACTTTTCTAGTTGTGTAATCTCTGAGCTCCAGATCAACATGTCCAACAGTTTCTTTGACGTGTTTCTTCTCCTACTCCCCACCTACTCTTTTCCATACATAGCTTAGCTCATTAGCTTTGCTTTCAAAATGCTTCTAAAATATTTTCCTCCGTCTCATTCCTATTAGTTTAAAAGACCACATTTTACCTTTAGTCTAAACTATTTAACAACCTATTAATTGGTGTGTCTGTCTCCACTCTCCCTTCTATTAGCAGTTTTTAAAACTCTCATCAAAATGCTGCTTAAGATTTAAATAACTGCCCCTTAGGTTCCCTATTAAATCATAACACTAAGCACTAGAACACATCCAGTATCTCTTTTAAATATCACTTGAGTAGATTTCATACATACAACCTATTATAGGAGCAACTTTCAAACATGTTTTGACCACAACATTCACAAAGAAATACATACTAAAACATGACCAAGTACGCCTTAGATACATAAAAATCAGTTATATAACATGTGTAACGTTTCTGAAACATACTTAGGTCTTACACAACATGTGTTATATTCTAATTTTTCTTTTGTATTCTCTTCTCATATTTTCAAAATACTAGTCACAACCCACTAACTTGATGTCATGAGTCAGGGCCTACAATTTGACAGCTACTGAATTAAAAGATCTAATGGGAGAAAAACCATTATCTGTATGAAAAAGAAAAAAATAGAAAAAAGTACACAATAAAAAAAATTAAAAAGCAACAAGACCTACATAATGAAGACCTGTTTCTGAGGAACAGAAAAGATAACTTGAAGAACTGAAGTGTATGCTATATTCTCAAACAGACATACTAAACATGTAAATTCTCCTTAATTTAATCTGAATACGAACAGATATTTTTCTGGAATGAGAAAAGCTGACTCAAATATCCTGATGAAAAAATAAAATTCTAAACAAAAAGCATTAGAAGGAGAAGCCACCCTACTAAGTACTAAAACGTACTATAAAACTAAAACAGTGCAGTATTGGCACATGACTGAATAAATAAATAGAACACATTAAGGTCTAGAAATAGATATAAACATGTGGGAATTTAGGGATTTATGATAAATGTGACAAATCAGTAGAGAAATGATGAATTATTTGATAAATTAGTTAGACACTTACATGCTTTAGAATGTATCAAAGACTTAAATTTAATGAATGATACCATGAAAACATCGAGAAAAAAACTGGAGAATTCTATAGTTTGAGAGCAGGCAAGCCTTTCCTAAAACTTAAAACTTACCTAAAACTTAAGACTGATCAATTTAAGTGCAAAACTAAGATAAATCAAAAGACAAAAGACAGTAAAGAAAATTTACAGCTTATATCAAAGGGTTAACTTTACTAATGCAAAAAGAGTTTCTACAAATTAATAATAAAAAAAGACCACCAGCCAAGAGAAAAACAGATAAAAGGTGACTTCACGTAAAAAGATGTACAAACTGCCGTAAAACAGATACTCAATTGCACTAAAACCAGGGAAATGCAAATCAAATCTACATTGAGATACCAGTTTTCACTGCCAGTCTGGATAGCAAAGCTTGGCAACCAGCTTTGTGGCCAAAACTACAGGAAATCTGCTTCTTCAGCACTGCTATCAGAAGGGAAGAGCCTTTATAGAGGGTATCTGGCAACATCAAAAAATATAAATACACATGCTCTTTGATTCAGCAATTACCAATGTAGGAATTTGCATGGTTATTTACTGAGGTATCAACTGAAAACAATCCAACCATGTATTAGTAAGGAATTGGTTAAATAAGTCATGTTGTTGTTAGGTGCCATCGAGTCCAGTTCGACTCATAGCGACCCTCATAGGGTTTTCAATGGCTGACTGTTTTGGGATTGCCTTGGGAGTGGGTTGCCACATCCTTCTCCCATTTTGCGCTGCTGGAAATCGAACTCGGGACCTCAGAGACTGCAGAGCAGCACTCTACCAACTGAGCTAAATCCCAGCCCTAAATAAGTCATAGTACACCAATATAATGGGCTACCATGCAGGTTTAAAAAAACAAAATAAATAATAAAAACAAAACAATAAAGAAAACCTTTATATGTAGACAAATGAACAAGGAGTACATATAAAAGAGGTTAAAAAGGAGAACATATACATATACGTGTATTTACTTGTACATACATAATATACATCTGGAAAGCTACCCAAGAAAGCAGTAATAGTTGTTGCTTATCTAGGGAAAAGAATGGGTGGCTAAGAGTCTGAGGTAAGAAAGAAACTTCCCTGCAGAATATCATCTTCAACCATCTGCATTTTGAATCATGTGAATGAATGGCATGTTGAAAAAATTAAATTTACAGACCAGAAAGAAAATATGAGGCTTTGACAATCTTGGAAACGTAATTAAGTCTTCTTTTGTTTGCCAATTTATAAATATAGGGCAAAATATAAATCATAAAAAAAACTAAATAAAAGATTTTTATTTATATTACAAATAAAATTGACCTAAATAACTGAAAATAAGCCACAAATACAAGGTATATTATAAATTACTGAGCTCTGAAGATGTCTTTATCTGCCTCAAAAACAGGCTGTATCTCTCTTTCCATATTGCAAATATTTTGTCAGATTGAACTTCCTGCTTAGAAACAGAAAGAGACACAGGAAATACAAATCACTACTGGAATGAATGGGGAAAAGCTAAAAGATTTTTGTTTTAAAGTTATTACAAGGTAAATTCCACACTTGCAATAAAAATAAAGGTAGTTAAAGATGCTAATTTCTTATTTCTCATGCATAGGAAATGAATATACTCCATGCATTCAAACATGTGGTAACATAAAGAAGTTTATATATCCCTGATTCTAAAGTTATTCTGTATTATGGGAGGTTTTTGTTCATTTGTTTTGAGCAGTTTGGTAAATCTGAAAAATGCGTTTGATAGTTGAGGCCTTAAAATAAATCAAATTCACAGGTCACTGGTGTTTTTTAAAATGTATTCAAGGGGTGAAGACTAAATCATCTAAATGATCTCCGTTTTCCCACAGCTTTCTGGTCCTAGTATACAATAGTTTTCCTTGAAATTTCTCTGTATAATAAAAATAACAAAAATGTATATTTATACGTTTTTTGCAAAGATTGAAGTGTTCAAGCATTTAGATTGTTTGGCACAGAACAGACATTCAAAATTGGTTTCCACTGATCCCTTGCATTTCTAGTTTTGAAAACTAAATTATCACTAAATGAAAGTTATATAAGCTCTGACTGACTTCCATTTTGTAGATCACTTAATATTTTTAGAAAGCTCAACATTAAGAGTGGAGACATGGACTGAGGTTTAGAACATTAAAAAAAAATTTAAATTTATATTTAAAAGTTTGTATCTAAAAACATATAAGCCTACCCCATACAAAATGAAACTTTTAAAGTTTTCTAGCCTCATGGAATCTTACAGAAACAGTATGTTTCCAAACAACAAAGTGATTTCCCCTTTTAAATTTCATCCAGCACAAAATTAAAATAGTCCCAGTAACCACAGGTATAAACATAGACATCATGGGAAATAATATTCAAAAGATTGCTTTACCTCAAAGATAAAAAGATCTTCAAGGCAGCTGAGAGACCACTCTCTTCAAGTCTGTTTCTGGAATGTGGACACCAACCACACAGGGGTGCACTCCTTCCCCAGGACATCCTGACTGCACACAATAGCCACTGACAACAATTGAACTAGGTCGCTATTTCCAAGCATGGAAATTTTACTATCTATAGACGAATTTCCATATCTAAGTTAAGTGGCACTTGTAAACAATCTACTTAAAAACAAATTTGGTAACTAATCACATTTTTAAATGTCACAACAGAAGCTACCCATGTTTCCCACTTAAAATCATCTACAGTATACTCTGTTTCCAATGCCTGAAATAGAAAAAAAAGGAAACTTCAAAAACAGGAAAAATCTATGTCAAAAAGAAGTTGGAGATGCGTCTTGTAAGTATATGGACTATATTTTATTGAGAAGGTTTTTATTTTCTTTTCCTGTTTCATCCTGCCTTTTGCCCTTTCCAAGTATGAGAGTGTTTGCCAATCTCTTCCTGTTCTTCACATCCAGAGTTCTTGTACAGAAGGCCTACACTACAGCTCTATCCCTGCCACCACTTCAGCCTAGTTAATGCCAACCCTTCATCTGTGAATCTGCTCTCCCCACAAATCCTTCCTTTCCTCAATCAACCTACGATGGATGGGCTGCTTACTGTGCTTCCATGGTGCCTGTGCATACCTGTCACAGAACTGAGGACAGGACTACTTATGACCTTGTCTGTTACTGACTCCATTATATCACTGTTACCCAGAGGTCATTTTTTAAATGCTATTACTTGAATCCATATTGCTCTATCAGTAGTATTTTACACTGATGATCACTTCTTAAAACACTGTATCTTTTAAATTTCATGACACTTCTCTTCAGATCATCCCTCTGCCAGTTATATGCTTCTCAAGTTCCTCTTTTTTCTGTCCCTTCATGTCACCTCAGTCCTCTATCAACTGCAGTTAGTATCATCCTCTTTCATTACAAGTTCATACCTTCAACTCCAAACTTCTCCATAACCCCTAACATTCAAGCTGTCATATGTTTTACCAAATTGACACTTATCCCCTCTATATAACTGACATTCTACCTCTACCTCACCCCAGCTTCTGCCTTAGATCAGATCTTTCAACCATTTTCTAGTCTGTTATTGGTAGCAATCTCCTAATTGATTTAAATATTCCCTTCACTCTCAAGCTTTCTTATATATAGCAGCTCAGAATAATTTTTAGTAATTTTGAGTGGAAAGTCATTTCAGAGGATAATGCCCCAATTTTTTATTCTGTTTTGGCATATATCATATACATTTGTGTATATATATGTTCACACACATACATAGACATATATATGATAAACTTATTTAACAATTTTAACTTCACTTTCACATCTTAAAATAAGCCTTTTTTTCATTTCCATTTAGTTCCTTCTACAAATTGTGGTCCTTGTAAATGACTACTTTCCAACACTACTTATTTTCATATAACAAAAGTTTCTTATACACTAATCAGCCATACCAAAAAGGCATGAATTCATTCATAAAACTTGAATTTTAAAAAGTTTTTTGGCTTAAGTTAGTATTTTTACAATGTTTGCTATCAAATAAAGCTTTAGGAGAAAGAAAGTTTTAGGTGTAACTTAGTGGGACTATTTAAATATCAAGGTATACATAATTCTTTATTGATATATATACCTCACACAAATGCCATGAGAAGAGATGTATACACAGTCATTGTGGACCAAAATGCATCACTTGGATCCTTTTTGCCCACAGCAACAACTCCTCTCTCTATTTTTCTCTTGGGAAAGGATCTTGCTGCCAGGCTGGCCTGGAACTTGCTATGTACACCAGGTTGGCCTCAAATTCATGCTGATTCTCCTGCCTCAGCCTCCTGAGTGCTGGAGATTGCAGTTGTGTGCCACCACACCCAACACCAAAACAGTTTTACTGTATCTTCCTTACCTTTCACTTTTGCAGCAAGCATTTCTGCAGCATTCTGAAGATCAATAGAATTTAGATTCTGATGCTTATTCATTACAGACTTTAAAACACGGAGAAGTTCGTCCAGACGTATATGAATGACTTCTTTAAAACAGTCTTAAAAAGGGGGGAAAAAAACAACAAACAAATTTGTTTCCAAAGGGTTCTAGAAATCTAAACTACCAAAGGTCACCCCATGAAGCACATTTCAAGTAGTAAGCATTGGTTCTACGATTTTTGTCTACTATATATTCACTTCTATTTTAACTACTGCAATTATATACTACTTATACATAGCCTTGGGAGAAGGAGGTGGCAGTCCACTCCTAAGGCAATCCCGAAACAATCAGCCATTGAAAACCCTAACAACAACAACAACAACAATATATAGCCTTCAGAAAATCCTTAGTCATTTTAGTTCATTAAAGATTTCAAAGACTCTCACAGTTACGGTCAATTTAACACCAACTTTTTCAGTTTTCTCAGTCTAAATATGCTCTCCAGATTTCTCTTGGGTCAACTATATATAAGGTGATTTCTATCTTACAGTTTTTATTATCATATACTTGTAATGTACATGATAATAAAGCTAAAAGCCTTAAAAAGTCTCAGATATTAACCAATATTTTAAAAACAAATGTTAAATTTCCACATTAGAACTGATTCTTTGCATTAATTCTCATAGTTATTAGAAACCAGTAATCATAGGTAGATATGTAAGGCCCATTGTGTGACCTGCCTGCACAATTTTAAAACCACAATATAATTTATTTATGATAAAATTCACATGAAAATACTTTTATGAGTAAAAAGGAGGGTGCTATTTATAACCATGTTAGCACAACAAGCATATTTCTGCCTTATCATCCTAGTTAAATCAGAACATATAATCATCTTACCTTTAAAACCCTGAAGAAATTCTCAAAAGTTTGAAAAGATAACTACCTTAAATGCAGTACTCTGATATAATTTTCCTTTCTATAATGTTACACAGGACTAGTGTTTAATAATGCTTAATATTTATTAAGTGTGGAGTACGTGCTAAGCACTCTTACAAACCCTTTAAGGAAATACTGTCTCACTTAATGTTCACATCAATCTTATTAGGTAGATAATCTAAAAATTTCCATTATACAGTGAGAAAATTGAGGCACATCTAAATTCACATATTTATTAAACTATGGAGCCAAAATTTGAACCCAGCACATGTATTTCCAGAATTGATGCTTTTAACGCTATACTGCCTTCCCACTGCAAATAGTTTAAGATTTTTTTAAATATAGTTTTTAAAATTTTATTTATAAATGTTAGTAAAGTACTGAGTAATAAGTCATTTGCTATATCCATTATACAACTATTAAATCAGTTTTGCTTATACATTCATCACCTTGCATATTTTACACATTATGAACTAAAGAAGAAAAAAAAGTAGGAATTTTAATTAATATGTAATGAGAATCGTATGCAATCCTAGGTTATACAATGATTTTTTTTCCTTCCCTCTTTTCTTTCCTATGTTCATATAGTTGCATCCTGTATTTTGTGCTCTTCCCTTCCCTCTTTACACCTCTAGATTATTCCTCCCCTTCTCCCTTTCCCCAACCTCCACTCCCACGGCTGACACCCTCCCCCTTGCCATCCATATTTTCTCTAGTAAGAATGGCCAAGATTAACAAAACAAATAACAGCAAATGCTGGCCTGGCAAGGATGCAGACAAAAAGGAACACTTTTACACTGCTGGTGGGACTGTAAATTGTTCAGCCACTTTGGAAATCAATATGGAGATACCTCAGAAAACTAAAAAATACAACTACCATATGACCAAGTATACCGCTCCTGCGAATATACCCAAAAGATGTCATCATTCCACAGGGACACCCGCACTTCCATACTTAGTGCAGCACTCTTCACAATTGCAAGGGTATGAAATCAACCAAGATCAACAGAGGAGCGGACTGAAAAACTGTATATATACACAATGGAATATTACTCAGCAATAAGGAAGAATAAAATTATGTCATTTGCAGCAAAGTGGATAGAACTGGAGAATATCACCTTAAGTGAATTAACCAAACACAAAGAGAAAAATCTTATGTTCTCACTCATATGTGGGACCTAAATCTAATTTAAAGGAAAAGTTTTTACATAGATAGATACATAAAAATACAGTGTTATTTTATAATTAAGCAAATCATTTATTTTTTTGGAACTATTAAAAGACAATCAGTGGATGTGCTAGCACATACCTATATCCCCAGCTACTTAGGTGGCACAGGCAGGAGGATTTTAAGTTCAGGGCTAGGCTGAACTATATAGTGAGGCCTTATCTCAAAAAACCAAGAGCTGGGGATATGACATAGCTAACAGCTCAATGATAGAGTGCTAGTATGCACAAGGCCATGGATTCAATCCTCATTACCAAACAAAAACAAAAACAAACACAAAAAACACAAACCAATTACCAGAAAAACTATCTAAAGGATAAAAAAACAAAAACAAATATTCTACTATCATCCATCAAATATTCCACTCATTAAAGCACTATCAAGAGAGAAAGAAATGTGTAGGATGAGAGGAGCAAGCAAGGTAGGGACAAGGTAAGAAGCTGGGTACATCAGGGCAAAGAATATTCAGAGTGAAGCTACAAAGAGTAGTCCAGGTAGTGTTGGAAGCAGAGAGGACACAGTACGTTCCAGAAGAAAATGTGACTCATTCATCCAACAAATTTTACAGACAGAAAGAGACATAGAAGAATAGGTACCACCCTAATAACCTTGGAAACAAATAGTCTATAAGGCTTAAGGCAAAGGAAATGCACGTGAGCACTGTTCTCCAGTTGACAGCTTTTTCAAGGGGAGTTGGGGTTAAAAACTTTGACATGGCCTGCAATCCCCAAACAATCAGCCATTGAAAACCATGAAGGGTTGCTATGACTTGACAGCGCCTAACACCACTACCACCACATATATAATGGAATCAAACAATTGAGTAAATGGATAGCAGATGGTGGGAGCCAAGTACTTCATTATTGGAATAGAAATTTAGAAATAAAAGGAGGAGGAGACTATAATAGCCCATGTAGTGATGGATTAAAGTTGGATACTTCAGTAAGAACTGACGTTTATCTTAATGGATAGCTAAATACAGAAATATTTGTAGATATGTGTGTACAGACACATGGATTAGTAAACACACATGTATGCCTTTGCTCTGCCAACTGAGAAAAAATGACACCCTTGTAGTAATGAGCATACTTAGCACCCAGATCTTGATTTCAAATACCATTCTCCAGTAAAAGGAATCAGACATCCTTGGAGAAAGCACTGATTCTAGGACAGGCCCAGGAAATGTATAAGCTGAGTCAGAAGCATCTCATTGTGCCTCTGAAAGTAAGGGGCATACTGAATAAAGAAAAAAATGAAAAAGCAAAAAGTGAGACAAATATGTCAAGGATGTACAAAAGTCAACTGAGTTTCTACTGGCCAAAGCTGGAACAATTTGAACAAAAAATAAAATAGTCTTGGCTTACAATCTAAAGTATAAAGTAAATATTCTTGAGTTCATATTGCTACAAATGACTGAATAAATTAATATTTGAAAGAAAAGAATCAAATCTCTTGTGCAAAAGAATACTAAATACTTCATGTAACTACTCTGACTTGAAGGAGGTAAAGCCTAACTCCCTTAAGTATGGGCTATACATAGTGACTTCTTCCAAGGAAAACAGTATGCACAGGAGGACAGAAACAGTCATTTTTCAATGGAGAAACTTGACAAACACTAGTTAAAAAAATTGATCAATGTCAAAAGCAATGATAAATCATGTTGGTAGTAAGCACCCTTGATGAAAACGGCATTTTACATCTGTGATCTCTTTCCTAATATTCCATAAACCCAGTGTATCATGAGAAAAATCATCAGAAAATTCTAATCAAGGGGCATTCTATAAAATATCCCAGTACTCCTTGGGAAACTGAGAGACAAGAAGAGCTTGAGGTGACAGTCAGAGAGGATGGCACACACCTATAATCCCAGTGACTCAGGAGGCAGAGGCAAGAGGATCGCAAGTTTGAGGCCAGGGGTAGCCTGTGTAACTTAGCAAGAAGCTGTCTCAAGATAAAAAATTAAAAAGAGATTAGGGGTAAAGCTCTTTGGCAGAGTGCATGCAAAGTATGTGTGAGGCTTTGGAGTCAGCAAAGAAAAAAAAAAAAAAGGAGAGAGAGAGAGAGAGAGAGAGAGAAAGAAAAAGAAAAAGAAGAGCCTGAGGAGACATGACAACTAAATGTAAAGGTGTAATATAATAAATGCTTAGAGAAAAAAGGACATTAGGGAACATCTACAATAATTTGAATAAATAATTAGTATTAGTTAATAATAATACACCTTTATCATTAGTTACTATCAGATACAGGTTTATTAACTCTAACAGATGTAAGATGTTAATAAACAAGAGAAACAGCACAACTATAGGGAAACTATACTATCATCTCAGTTTTTTTATATATCTAAAACCGTTCTAAAAGTATAAAATATCTTAAAACTGAATTGTAAGTAGGTTAAAGATTTGAAGAATTTTATGTATAGTTGAACTTTTTCCCATAGGTATAAAATTTTTTAAAATTCATTTATAATTTTTAATCCCTAGGGAAATATAAATATTCAATTTAAAGGGTTATCTTAATTAAATTAGCAATAACTATTTTATCTGTTTTATAACTACAGGTGTTAGGTAAATTTACTTAGTTAAGCCAATACAGTTCAGTGATTAAAAAGCATAGCCTCTGGAACCAGACTATCTGACTTTAAGTTCCAGCCCCATGGCTAAGAAACCTTAGGCAAGTTATTTAATCTCTCTGTGCCTAGTTTCCTTACCTATAAAAAGAAGATAATGAGAGCTCCTTCATAGAGTTATAAGATTAAATGAGTTAAAACACAAAGCATTTAGAACAGTGGCTGAAACATAGCAAGCCCTCTGTAAACATTTGCAGTCATTATTAATTTTTATTGTCTTAGGCAGCAATTGTTGTTAAGTGCTGCCAGCAACAGACATAGGTTAGCCCTGAAATAGAATCCAGTTGCACTGAAATAAAAGAAATTCCTAGGAAAACAATACAACTTGAATAGTTGTAAGAAAATTATAGATTTATTCCAGTTTTACATACCAAAGTTTCTTCTTTGTACTATCAAGTTAGTATGTGCTTTACTTCTGATCATTTACTAAAACCAAAGTTGGATGACTATTATCGGACAGTCTATTGCACTCTGTTTGAAACCTAATGTTAATGCTATAGTTTGCATGCTGAAGGTTCCCCAAAGGCCCAGGTGTTAAAGGCTTGGTTCCCAGGGTTCCACTCTTGGGAGGTAGTGGAAGCTTTTGGAGAAAGGGCTTAATGAGAGATACTCAGGTCACAGGGCCTGTGCCCTTGAAGAGGATCATGAGTCCCCAGCCCTTTATCTTCTCTTTTGCTCTGTAGTTTGCAAAGTAAGTGGATTTGAGATTTGCTCCATCATACACTCTCACCATGATGTGCTGTCTCACCACAGGCCCAACACCACAGGGCTAATTAATCACAGACGGTAAGCTTAAAAAAAAAAAAAAAAAAAAAAAAAGAAGAAGAAAAGAAAAGAAAAAAAAATTTTCTTTTCAAAATTACTCATGTGTTTTGTTATGACCCAAAGCTAACTAATGCAGTTAGTCTTAGAAAAGAAAGTCAAGCTTATCTTTTATTCTAATGGTCACAATAAAATCTATAGGTACTAATATACTTATGGAATACTGTGAGAATACTTTGTCTTATTTTTACATATCAGGCCAAAAGAACCTGATTTTAAATGAGCGCCAACAACTAATATGCAAAATTAGTGTCGGATATTAAGCAAGAACTACAAAATACTATTGGACTAAACACCTAAATAAATCAAGGTGATAAATTCTGGCTTTCTCAGAGTCAATCAAGGAAATTAAGTATTTAGAAATCAATATATTTCAAAATTATTAAGTTTTTAAAATTTTTGTTATTTTAATTTCTAATATGGCTAGTAATATGTACTAGGAAGAAAATATACAAAAACTCTTTGGGATCCTCAATAATTTTTTAAATAGGATAAAGACATTAGGAGAATCCCTGCTACAGTTTTTCTTTATAATAACTGTAAAATACTCCTGTAATCATCAGCATAAATGGTTTACCAACTTAAAATTCCCTTTCTCTTCCAGGGAAACCTTTATAAGCAGACAATGAAGTTGCTCCAAATCAACACATTGAAAAACAGTGACTGAATTATTTAGTAATACATTTCAGAATGGGCTGGGATTTAGCTGAGTTGGTAGAGCACTGCACTGCAGTCTCTGAGGTCCCCAGTTAAATTCCCAGCACCTCAAAAATGGGAGAAGGGCCTGGCAATCTACTCCCAAGGCAATCCCAAAACAGTCAGCCATTGAAAACCCCATGAGGGTCGCTATGAGTCGGATACCGACTCGATGGCACCTAACAACAACAACAACAACAACATTTCAGAACCTCTAACTGCACTCTAAGTAACCAATTCCTATGAGAAAACATACATCTAAAGCCTGTAAATCAACAGAAATGAACATAACTACAGAAAATGTTAATCACTAGGATTCATAAACTTTCCTATATATTTGGGCAAAAGGGTGAACTACTAGGAAATCAGCATCCTGATAATACTTCACCTGGGACTTCATAAATTATCAGGCCCTTGAATAGGGCCATAATTTGTGTCATAAATGGCTAAAAAATAAAGTTCCATTTTTACCAATTGTTCTTTTCCCTTTAGTATAAAACTATCTCAAACTTTCTTTATGAAGCAAAAAGTCTCTTAAACTAAAAACACTACCTTTAAAAAGTTTTTAAGGAATTGCTTCTACATCAACACTAAATATTCCTCCCCATACCCCCAAAAAAGAATAAAAGCAAAGAGGCAGTAAAGAAATATGGCTCTTTGTTGTGGTAGAAAACAACAGATTTAGATTAAGAAACCAATGTTCTAATCTTTGATCTGTCACTTCCTTGAAACAATTATATACAATACTCTTGGCTTCTCTGATCTCAGATTCATCATCAATAAAAGAGAACTGGTAAGAATACTTGCTCTGCCTATCTTATAAGGTTACTGTGATGGTAAACTAATAGGAATCAAATTGTTTACTGTTCTTCTCTCCACCTCACCCCCCTCCTTTTTTTTTTTTTGGTGTTTTGGTTGTGCTGAGGATTGAACCCAGGGCCTTGAGCATGCCAGGCAAGTGCTCTATAACTGAGCTATATCCCCAACCCTGCTTATTGTCTTAATATATATAAATAATGATTGTTGTTATTAGGTGCTGACCAGTGGGATCTGACTCATAGCAACCCCGTGTACAACAGAACAAAACACTTCCCCACTCTATGCCATACCTGGCACTATGTCAGTGCTTCTCTGCTATTCATAGGGTCTCCAATGGCTGACTATTTCAGGGATTGCTTCAGGACTGGATTGCCACATCCTTTTCCCATTTTTGCAGTGCTGGGGATTGAACCCAGGGCCTCAGAGAGCATAGAGCAACACTCTACCAACTGAGCTTAACTCTAGCTCCTGAATAATGATTACTACTAGTATATTATAAGCCATTCAAATGAAATGGCTTTGAAAACAGGTATGCTTCATATAAAATTATATTCAATAACAAACACAGCCAAGTCTATAATATTTTGGTTAATGAAAAAAAAATTAAAGTTTCAATTTCATTTTATGTGCACAATCTAAGTAAACTACTTAGAAAGAAAACAGTTACCAAGAATAGATTTTATAAATTTTTTTTTTTTTTTTTTTTTTTTTTTTGCAGTATTGGGGTTTGAACCCACAGCCTGGCACTTGCATGCTTTGCAAGTGCTGTACCACTGAGCTGTACCCTCAGCTCATTTTTTTTACTTTTTGAGACAGGGTCTTGCTAAGTTATGCAGACTGCTTCTGGTCTTGAACTTGCGATCCTCCTGCCTCTACTTCCTGAGTCACTGGGATTAAAGGCGTGGGCCACTGCACCAAACTCGATTTTATAAAAATATTTATATACCTGTCAACTAATAGTATATTTCATTTAATCCTACAAATAAAATTAAGATAATTTAAAAATGATATAGTAGCCACATTATAAATGTAATGAAGTTTAATTTATGCTACAAAGGTATGGCAGATGTAAATACAATTTAAAGTTCAATAAAAGTTTTAACAGTAGTTATGCAGAATAGCAAAACAGTACCTCAACATTTGCTTGTAAATCTACTATGCCTCCCCCAACAAGGTAATCTCAATTTTAATTTATTGCTTCACCCATTTGTGTCATTTATTTTTTGCTTCATTCAGCTTATCAAGTGAAAACAGATTAGCCAGTTCCATTTTTTTGGTTCTCATGCATTAACACAATACTGCCATGTTTATATTGCAAACACTTCATGGAAATGCTTAAGTAAATAAATGAAAAAACCATGGTGTTTCTCTTGGTTTGAAAAAAAGAAAAAGAAAAGCTGACAATAATTTTTAAATCAGTCTGTTAATTTAGCTTTACTTCTCAAGGGAAAGCAATGAAAACAACAAGGAGGGAAAAAGTGTCAGAAGTTATCACTAGGAAACTCCTATTTTTTGCTGTAATGACTTTTGAATTTACAGGATAAAAGGACAGCAGCTTTCTTTATCCAGCTACCAGGGAACTGTAAAAACAGTAACAGTTGACATTTTAAAACACTCTAAGATCTTTACATATATAAACCACTTAAATGTCATAAAAATCCAATGATACAGATACTATTATCTCTCTCCCTCTCTCTCCCTCTCCCTCTCTCTCTCTCTCCCTTCCTCCCTCCCTCCCTCAAGCTCTCTCTCTCTCTCTTTCTCTCTCTCTCTCTCTCTCAGCTGCTTTGCCATTGAGCTGCACCCCCAGACCATATTTTTTCTTTTTACTTTTTGAGACAGGGTCTTGCTAAATCACGCAGACTGCCTCTGGTCTCAAACTTTCAATCCTCCTGCCTCTGCCTCCCAAGTTGCTGGGATTACAGGCATGCGCCACCATGCCTGGCCCCTATTATCTCCTTTTAACAAATGTAGAAACTGAGGCACAAAGAAGAGAAATAACTTGCCCAGGGTTATAGATAACTAGCAGGTAGGAGAATGAGGATTCCACCTCAGATATTCTGGCATTAAAATTTGTGCTTTTATGTTTTGTTTTGTTTTTTTTGAGACAGGGTCTTGATATGTAGCCCAATCTGGTCCCCAAGTGCTACAATTATAGGCAAGTGCTACAATTATGGGCATGTACTATTATGCCTGACCTAAAATTTGTGCTCTTAGTCACTATGACATGTTGCCATATGGCTAAAAAAGATATATCTCAATGATAGGTACTCAGCAATACATTACTTAACAGGTTTAACTTCCACTGAATATGACAGTTGCTACTACAAATGGCATTAAATTATGTAAACCATTATAGGTAAATTCAGAAGAAGACCACAGACCCCGACGAACTGGTATAAGCATAATAAGTAAGCCACCTGTATTTCCTCAAAGATTCATTTCACCCCTTCTTTCACCTGTAACCTGCTAATATTTTCTCCTTCTTCTACATGATTATCTGTTAAAAATTACTTCTAAAGAGATTTGCTTCTAGGAGACTGTGCAGGATTTCATAGAATTTCTGGCACATTGTGAGGATGAAATTAATAAAACTAACACTGAAATTTCTCTGAGAAAAATTAAATATGCTCCCGTATATTTGCCTTAAGTTAATTTACAAGATTCAATAGAAACTGCAAATTGAGAATATCTCACAATAGAACACGTTATTTGATGGTATTAAATATATTAACTCCTTCTGCTCAATAAAATTTAAGTTAACATACCTCTTCTGACTATAGTTCTGTAAAATTTAAGATCCAGAATTCATTGTTGTTGTTGTTGTTGTTAGGTGCCGTCGAGTCAAGTCCGACTCATAGTGATCCTATGTACAGCAGATCGAAACACTTCCCGATTCTGTGCCAGGCAAACGATCTTATTTATGTTTAAGTCCATTGTTGCAGACACTGTGTCAATCCATGTGGTGGAGGGTTTTCCTCTTTTGCATTGACCTGCCACTCTCCCAAACATGATGTCCTTCTCCAGGGATTGATCTCTCCTGACTACATGTCCGAAATATGTAAGACGCAGCTGGCCATTCTTGCTTCCAAGGAGCACTCTGGTTGCACCACTTCTAGGACAGATTTGTTGGTTCTTTTGGCAGTCCATGGTATATTCAATAGACGTCTCCAGCACCACAATTCAAAAGCATCAATTATTTTTCTGTCTCTCTTGTTCAATGTCCAGCTTTCACAACCAGATGATGCCACTGAAAATACCATGGCATGAGTCAGACGCACCTTCGTCTTCAATGTGACATCTTTGCTTTTCAATACTCTAAAGAGATCTTTTGCCACAGCTTTTCCTAGGGCAATGCGTCTTTTGATTTCTTGACTGCTGCTTCCACGGGTGTTGATTATAAAGCCAAGCAAAGCAAAATCTTGGACAACCTCAATCTTTTCTCCATTTATTGTGAAGTTGCATGCTGACCCAGTCGTAAGGATTTTTGTTTTGTTGATGTATAGTT